>JAYXIM010042036.1:0-15862 GCA_037575425.1 Anastrepha fraterculus | reverse complement strand
ACAAAAAATTTGAACAAATCATCAATAAAAATATAGTTTATGCCTTAACGTAAGACATGTGAACCAAGGTTCCAAGCTTAGTACAAAATTGTATACAATTTTCATCAAAATCCCCAACTTTTTAAAATCCCCAGCAACTTTCACTAGCGGTATGGGTTTTTTTGTCGGGTGGAGCATCTATGCGGCGATGTTAAGATAACATTTTTGTATGTGTGCCTTATCTAGGGCCGGAGTTCCCAGTTTTTATCAGTTGTATGCCTGCAAGTGTTAAGCGTTCTTTGTCATTACTTTGCATAAAAGTTTGGTATATGAATTAATATCCAAAAATGATTCCACTTAGGACAGTTTTAAATTTGTACCATTAAATGGTGGAGTTCTAAAACTGTAAATATTATACTATCTCGAGAGCATAGCCAGTTCTGTACAAGCATCTGACTGATATTCGTATTAAGTCTCTTTATGACCAGAATATCTATATCATCTGCGAACGCCACAATCTTAATGTATTTAAAGTATAAGACAGAAATTCATTCAGCACGAGTGGAAAATCCCCAACTTTCCTAGCACGTTTCTAAATTTAGCGATTACTAGGCAAGTATTAATGTTTTTCTTGCTCAGCAAATTATCGACCCAGAGGATAGTCAAAGCATCATGGCCTACAGCAATCAAATATTTTAAATATGTATTCCACCTCCTGCTAAGATAGGCCATAGAAGGATCGCGGTAAACTAGAAGGTGAATGAGCTTGCTAGGCTGGGATTCTAATTAACCTCGACCAAAGGGGAGCCAGAAAAAGTTCCCTACAGCGGGATTAAGGTGAAACTATAGTCTCACTATTACAGCATTGCAAGTAGGCGATGAAAGGTTATGTCAACCTGTGCAGTGTCCAGGAAGGCATGACCTGGCTATAATGCATCCAAAACCAAACAACTGCCTGGTTATGGTTGATCCGACATTTCAACACTAACTGCGGACACTGGAAGGCAGGGAGCACGTAGCGCCGTTAGACATACCACACAACAACATATCCCGCAGTTGTAGAGGAGTGAGGGAGAAGGAAACTCATTTTCACTATCTTTACAATTGTGCGGGGTTGTCAAGAGCAGGATTACGAGCTCGTGATTATTAATGAGGTACCTTCTTTTATTTTTATACACGATAGAGTGACTATAGAAAGCAGTACTCTCCAGCAGTAAAACTCCATCACCTAAACAGCAGAGGATTGTGGTATTAAAATCGCGCCAGAGTGTCTCCCAGCTTGGTAAAGATAGCCACTCAAACACGAACAACAACAATACAGCGGGTGATCTGAATACCCCGAAGGCTCTCTATTATCCTGATAAGGAACAAAGAAGGCTACTCCGTCGAGTCCTCGCAAGTTAAAAGTCTTTTTCAGATACTAAATCGATAGTTAGATTTTACAATTTATGCTTTTGAGCAAAAAAAATCTTGTTTAAATTCATACTAGGGCTCCATACTGCAATAAGTGCTTTGTATGAAAATAAACTCTCCGAAGTTGGTCTAAAAACGAAATCAAACATATTTTTAGTTGACTTAAAAATCAATATAAATACAAATTTTATTTCGAATATATCCTAGAACGCAATCATTATGAATTTTAATAAAACAATCTATGCTTCATCATTATTTTGAGGTTTTAAAATTTGCACTCAATAATAATAATTAACTTAAGAATTTGATTCATCGTTCAGAAAATATAAGCTAATGTCAAGTTATATTTTTTTATCAAAAATAAATCTAATTTTTCGAGCATAATTTCTTCGCTCTGAATTAATTTTTCTAAGTGAATTGTTTTTTTTTTGGATCAGAAATATTTATTATTTTTTAAGTTTCACAACTTTCATCAAAATTAATTATAACTTTTTTATATTATCAATTTATTTATTGCGATATGCTTAGTAAAATTTAACAATATTTATATTTAAAAAAATTAAAAACTAATTTCAACTTTTAACAGTTAATGTTGGACTTTTTCCAAACAAATAGAAAACTAAAAAGCATGCAAGATTTTTATGTAGAAGCTTCTGGGTCCCTCAAGGATATCAGACATTTTTTTCTATAACAACATTTTGTCCTTGCCCTTTTTATTTTTGATAAATGTGATAAGTGCTATTTCCATGTTTAATGCAATGTTAATATTTCCAAAAAAAAACTCAAAAATATTCATAAATCAAATTCCGCATGATAGATGAACCACCCTGTCCTTATAAACAACAGTTCCTTCCATTCATTGAAGCTAAAAACGCGTGACAAGCTTAAAGTTACTGCAAAGACAAGCCATAAACAAACATAAGAACCTAAAACAGTGGACAACTTCAATGCTTAACAATGCGAAACTTATTACTGAAGTAATAGAAAAGTGAAAGGAAAAGGAAGTTCGCGAATTAATTTGAAAACCACAACAAAATTATTTCCCTAATTCTCTGTCAGAGTTGTGCGCTTTAGATGAAAGATGTTTACTTCAGCTACTTATGTACACACATACATACGTATGCATGTAGGTGTAGTGTTAGCAGGATAAATTACACAAAACGAAAGTATTTATTTGAACATTTTTTACATACAAACAAATACTTTTTATTGATGCCAAAGCAAATATATTTATAACAGCTTCATTCTCCATCAGCTACTTTTATGTTCTAGAATATTCGGGGCAAGATTTCTTGATATTTTCGTTGTACTCGCGACTAGTAAAAACATTTAAAAAATTTCGGCATTTGCGTGAACTGTTGCGAATCGCTCAGAAAACTGTAAGGCAGTTTGAATATCCTTTTCGTACGATTTTGGCATCGCTTCATTACGACGACCAATTCTTTCGTTCCTGCCACGGGCGAACATTGAACAGCCACCACAAACCTCAAGGCAGGAATTTAGTTAGCTAAATTTGCAAAATCTGACTGAAAAGTGCAAAGAGTAATAGGGGAAAAAGAGCACCAAGGGCAACTATTCCCCACGCAAGAAGGAACATTACAATGCAGTCACTAACCTGCTTTGCTATTTTTTGGCAGACTGCACTTTTGTACCATTATATTGATTTCTAATTCTAACATCAATTAGACCTGTGGTTGTATGGTTCTGAATCGTGGCCAACATCAGTGGAACATCCACACAAAAATACGCGGTTGGTGGCCAGAAAACTGGATAGCAAATGGTGGTATTCAGCAAGGTGCAATCAAGTTACAATCGACGTCGAAATCCATAAGACGAAGTGGGCACACCTTCAGGAAATCAGGCGAAGAAATACCAACGATGCAATTAGAGGGAAACCCACAAGGATGTAGATGCAGGGGTGGAGCAAAAGGATCCTGGGGACGGAGTAATCCGACCTGGATTGATAGAGGCAAAACGTAAACGATAAAAACAAGTAGAAATCATTCACTTTACATTATCTATCCTACCGGAAAGCAAAATAGATTAACGAAACCAACGCAATACTCAGTCTTTTCGAGGCCCTATGCTCCCGAGTAGAGTGAACAAGGAAAAAAAACAAAAAAAAAAAAATATATATACAGGGCCCGCCATCTATCGTTACGGATTTGAACTAGGTATTATTTGAAGAATGGTAACACTTAGCTGTCATTGGATTTGACAGAAAATTAGTTTTATTCTTCCGCTGAACGAAAACGGTTGTGTATACGCTCAAAGGACCGACCACCCAATGCGTTTTCGCTTCGCTTTATGGGTTTGGCATCGAGTTGAAGAAGAAGAAAGAAAAATCATCTTTTCGGATGAAGCTCATTTCCATCTCGGCGGGTATGTTAACAAGCAAAATTGCCGCATTTGGGGCTCAGAAAACCCGCACGCCCTCGAAGAAAAGCCGATGCATTCACAACGAGTCACTGTTTGGTGCGGATTTTGGTCGAGAGGCATCATTGGTCCATTTTTCTTCGAAAATGAGCGAGGAGTGGCCATGTTGAACAAATTTTTGTTCCGAGAAATTGAAGAGGAGGATATTGGTGGCAATCATTTGCTCACTGTCTTCGAAGATCGCATTATCAGCCCAAATTCTGATACGGTTTGGTCGCCTCGGAGCTGCGATTTGACGTCGTTGGATTATTATCTTTGGGGTGCCGTCAAAGACCAGTGTTATGCCAACAAACCAGCAACAATTGATGCACTGAAGATCAACATACGCGATGTCATAGCTGAAATACAGCCGCATACAATCGAAAATGTGTTGAAAAATTGGACCGATCGTATGGGATGCTAGCCGAGGCAGCCATATGAATGAAGTTGTGTTCCATCATTAACCGGAAGGATTGTACTTCAAAATAAATAAAAAAATTGAAAAAATATTGAGTATTTTCTTTTTTATAGCATTTTTAATTCCGTTAAGTTATATGGCGGACCCTTTATAAATAATATCTTGACGACATTTTCAAAAAATTTAAAAATATTAAAAAAATTAAAAATATTTGATATATTATACGTTATACGCAAAATTAATCATCCAACGTTGTTTTTGAATAACTGTTTTAGTGAATAAAAAGAAAAACAATTTTTTTTATGAAAATCTTCATATAAACTTTTGCACGCTCGATTTGTTAATCTGTTCCTATACCGCAGCTGTTCAAAAGTGTCAAATATGATTGACGTATGGCACTATTTGCAAAAATTATAAAATTTCCTTTAGGGTGATTAATTGTGCGCCACCATGTACATAAGCTCGTGGAAAATAAAGTAGCTGTGCGATATTTTGACCAGTTCTAACTATTTTATTGTACTTCTTTCTATTAATTTTTTTATAAAACTTTAACTCATTAGGCAATAACAACTATATAAATCATTTTGTGCACAAATTATGAAAACTATAAAAAGTCTGCACATTCTCACCGAAATTTCAAACTTTTTAAACAGAGTCTTGAGAATAATTTTTGATATCCAGTTTTAAAGTACATTCATTTTTGAACGAAATTCCTTTGATTTGTTTGACGATTCGTTTTTTTGGCTCATTGGCAGAGTCACGCATTTTCCTCCAAAAAAAAGTGCGTTCCACAAATTTTGTATATGGAAGAAAATTGCTATAACCTTCATCAAAGTCTTCACCCTTGTCCTTTTTAACGTAGAGGAAGACTGTATATATCTCTGTCTTAACCAAAAGTTACCTTATCAATCAAGTTCCTCTTCTCGATTTATTCCTATCCTTTCAATCATTCCTACCTTCATTTTTCTCTTAAAGGTATCACAATGGACGACGATTTCCTTATCAATTGACTAAATATGCCTCGCTCTTTTCCATGATATATTTATATATACATATATAATTGGCGCGTACACCTTTTCTGGGTGTTTGGCCGAGCTCCTCCTCCTATTTCTGGCGTGCGTCTTGATGTTGTTCCACAAGTGGAGGGACCTTCAGTTTCAAGCCGACTGCGAACGGCAGATTTTTTTTTTGTGAGAAGCTTTTTAATGGCAGAAATACCCTCGGAGGTTTGCCATTGCCTGCCGAGGAGCGACCGCTATTAGAAAAAAACTTTTTCTTAATTTTGGTGTTTCGCCGATATTGGAAGCTATGTTCTCTCTGAATTCCGAATGGTAGTCACACACCAACCCATTGGGGTACGGCGGCCGCCGGGATAGTCGAGCTAAATAGCTAATTTTATCGCATTGTATACTCAACCCGTTTGAGTCCAGCCTAGTCGAGTCAGTGGATTTTATTTGCACTATGTCTGTATTCTGTAAAATCATTACATCCCATCACGCCAGCCAAAATTTTACACAAATCTTCCGCATCATTTTTCTCTCACTTCAAGAGCCCACTTCAGAGCAGTTCTATTCATTTCATTTCATCCTGTTTAGTAGAGACAGAAATATCAATGCAGAAGCCCACGCAAGAGGAAAACATTTTTGTCTGTCATTCTTCTCAGAGTGACTATACAATTTAGTAATTTTATGGTCTGGTAGCTATCAAAAACTAGTGAGGTTACTCTAATATATTCATAAGGGCTCATTAGGTTATGCAGATAAGGTGTTCATAGTATAGTCTCTCGTGGCTCGTGTGTCTGCTTCCTCATTTCAATAATAGTAAGGACCGCTGCTGCCGCCAGTGCTATATGAACTTCGCGAACAAATTAATTTATCATGTTTTTCAAAGGAATTTCCACAATTCGGAAGCATTGTTCTGGCGCTAAACGATTCATGATGACTTGATGACGAACCTTGCTGAACAGAAATGTCAACACAGTGTGCCATTCTCAGTTGTCCAACCATCGATATCGATAGTTCTCGTGTAGCTAACAAAAAGAAACGGATACATAGAAAATGCATGAGACCTCATAACAAAAAAAATTGTCAAAAAGCAGTGCCTTTGTGAGCTACTTTACACTTGCAGTCTATTATACCAAAATTCAATGGGCTATAAAACCACTACTCGATTTTTTTCTAAAAAATGTAATTGAAATTTTGGTGAAACTTTGGTGATTTGGTTTTTATAATTTGCGCAAAGTTTAAAAATTGGATTTATATGATTTTTGTAGGAAAAGTAATCATATTTTTATTGAAAAATTTGAGAAATAATTATTTCTAAAAAATCTGATAAAATTTTTTGAAATTTTGATGAACAGTTATTGATTTTGTTTTTATAATTTGCACAAAGTTCAAAAATTGAAGTTATATGGTTTTTGTGAGAAAATTTGCCATATTTTCGTTGAGAAATTATTGAATTTAAATATGAAAAAAAGAAAAGGTCAAAACTTGCCAACAGATCTGTGCTAAACGCACTGTATATAAAATTTAAAGGACTTGTAGAAATTTTAAAAGCATTTTTATCAAATTTTTGTAATTTAATAGCATATCTTAAGATCTTGTAATAAGTTTTTAAGCGCATATTTTGGGTTGGGCTGGCGATTATTAAACAGGATGGCACGTGTGTGAAACTTTCGAATGTTAGTATGTAGCATAGAATTATTTCTGGTCTTTTCAATTTAATGTATATTTAATCTTTCATGCACATATGTACTTGCGGGTGTTCATCTAAAAATATATTTACTTGCAACATCTTTATTCCACTCAATGCGAAAATTTTCGTAGCCCCATGTGATTAAAATATTTTACTCAACTCATACATTTTTTAAATTGCCACACTTTAAAGAAATCTGCTAGTGTTGCTGATTAAACAAATCAAAAAAAATTACACAAAAACGTTGGCAGAAAGTTTTGTGAATTCTAAAACCTAGAAATTTGTATTTTCTACATGTTATAAAAATTTCTTATTTTACTTGAATTCCTATGTCATTTTCATTGTAGTTGTTCAAACTTTTATTTGTGGCATCCGTGGTGGAATTATTTGAATATTTATGATATTATATTTACACAAAATGAGGCTTGCGAACTGATTGTGTCGAATAAGTTGGTTCCCACGGCATTCATATAAAAATAGGCAGGCGATGTTGGTGTTTCTTCTTTCAGCATTATTTGTGGCCACGTGCTGTGTGGCTGTATGCGTAAAGTGTGTTTGTATGTGTTTGCGTTTTCTTGCTTGCCAAGAGTTTGCTAGTTTAGTTGCAATTAAAATTTTGGCTTTTAAACTACAAAATTTATGCGCATTTAAACAGCTATTAACTTGTGGCTTCGCCAAAAACACAAATCTACTCAACCGTAATGGAGTACGACAAGAGTCATGGCAACACACACAACTAAAATACACACAAATTCACAGCAAGAACCTAATCACTAAATAAGTGTAAGTTTTGCACAAAGCCCTACATAGACATGTATTTATATATGTATGTATTTATGCTGTCTCTGTGGTGTCAAGAGCGCTGCAGGGAAAACGCGAACTATGTAGTGGACAAATTTTTGATACAGCTACTAATGCTGGTTTGGCAATTTGTAACCAATTTTCACAGTGTGTGACCACATAAAATCACACAACTCGCATAGTTTGTCCATGCGAACGAGTGACGCAACTGAGTAAAATTACAAGATTTTTTAATGGACTTTAATAAACTTTATAGATTCCATTTTGATAAATGATCTTTGACATTTTATGGATAGCACCATAATTTCATCAATGTAGAATTTTTGGGGTTTCTGTGCGAAAGTCTGGTGGATGTAGGCACTTTGAAGCACGACGCTCCATCTCACTGTGAATCAATTATGACGAGTTCACTTAAATTTCTCCTTTTAATTCTGTTTACAGTAAAGATCAGAATCAAATGTTTGAGCAAGCACTAACAGCCCATTTTGTAAGCTTGTATTAGACCATTCTAATATCATCAAAAATCCCATGAAAGGAGAATCGTTTGCTGATTTTAAAACTGCAGTCGGCAGCATGAAAACAAGTGGCCTATATGCCGCGATATCTGAATTTGGTATCCCCGCCAAACTAATACGGCTATGCTAGATGACGTTGCTCCATACCAACAGCGCCATTAGAGCGACTCTCTGTCGTATGACTTCTTTAGCCTGGAATGATAATGCTGGAAAAGATCGTGCGAGCCGCACAGCTTAATCGCTCCGGCATCAGTTTTTTATAAAAAGCGCACTCGCGTATCACACCAAAATCACTGTTTGACAGTTAAGATTTCGGTGTTGTAAGACACTTCGTTTATTTAGGAACCAGCATTAACACCGATAATAATGTCAGCCTGGAAATCCAACGTAGAGTATCTTTTGCCAACGAGTGCTACTTTGGAGTAAGGCAATTGAGTAGTGAAGTACTCTCCCGACGAACAAAACTAACACTCTAAAGGCTCTCAGCATTCCCGTCCAAATGTATGGCGTAGAAGCTTGGACGATGACAAGATCGGATAAGGCGTCCCTTGGAGTGTTTCAGAGAAAGATTCTGCGGAAGATTTTTAGTCCATTGCACGTTGGTTACGGCGAGTATCGCAGGCGATAAAACAATGATCTGTATAAGTTGTAAGGTGTAGCGGCTTCGTTGGCTGGGTCATGTGGTCTAAGTAGATGCAAATGCTCCGACTGTAAAAGTATTCGATGAGGTACCAGATGGTGGTAGCAGATAAAGAAGAAAGCCTCTTCTAAGTTGGAAAGGTTTTGTTCGGAAGGACTTGGCCTCACTTGATGTGTCCAACTGGCGCTGGTTAACATGAAAAAGAAACAACTGGCGCGCTTTGTTAAACTCGACCAAAATCGCGTAAGCGGCACCAATCAATGCACCAATCAAGAAGAAGAATATCTTCAAACACACTGAATTACTGTAGTCGATGACGTCTTCGCCATCTCTTGAGAGTATTTTCGTACTCACTAATAATAGGTTTCTTAGCAAATAGACGATTTCGTTAACTTCCAATAGCCGGAAATTCGATCCATTAAGGGGGGAATCTGCTTTAGAGGCTTCAAAAAATCGATTTTGTTGCTTTGCATAAATGTCTTTCCAAACTGTCCAAGAATGTGTCCTCAAAATTTCAGAAGCAAATTCAAAATATTTGCGCAGTTACAGAAGAAATTCTGAGCAAGCGTCGAGCAGGTATACGAGCGGGTTTTTTATATACAAAAATTTTGACGCGCGATTTCTTGGTTTTTTATTTTTACAATTTTTCCTAATTGGCGGAAAAGATAGGAAACAAGTTAAACGTCCTATCGAGACGAGATAACATTGATTGTATTCGGAATTAAATTCTCTTCTAGTTGAACCTAAAAAACCTTAAGAAAGTTATGATTAATCCACTTTTTAAACAATCTAAAGTGAATTTATTTTTCCAAAAAAATGAATTTTTTTTTTTAAGTAGCGAAAAATTGTTGAATTTCTCACTTTTTGTTTAATTTTCTTAGTTTAACTAGAAGCTATACTAAACTAAAATAAAAAATTTTTTGAGTTTGTGGTTTCAGATGAAAATTGCGACTTGCAATTCAAAAGACTGCTGAAATATATAACAATAACACCTGAATGTTTCGTTTCAATCGAATATTTCTTTCCTCCCCAAAAAAATCCACGAAAAAATCGATTTTTTGAAACCTCTTAAGCAGGCTTTCCCCTTAAATTCTTAACTGCTTATTTTTTTCGCCATACTTCGTCGACCTGATATTTTCAGTCACATGTTTTGTTACTTCAAATTATTATACGATATCATAACGACTTATGTAATTTTCGAAAAGAATTTTTTCCATTTTCCGGTGATTGGCTCACCAGAGCGAATTTCGTGTTTAACCATTTCGACCTCGATTTTTTTTTACTTGAACATTTTTTGTCACTTGGCCCTTTGTTTTTCCCTGGAATCATAGGAAATAATAATAATCGCATTAACTACACTTTCGTCGGTTCGATCTCTTTGGTCGACACTGCGTATACGCAACTAAATAAACGACTGCTGCAGTTGGCGCAATAATAACTTTTTTACTTTTTGAAATACTTGTTTACGTTGCCTGTTTGTATACTGCAGCTGTCTAGTTCACAAGTGCCAAATATAATTAACGTACGACGCCATTTACAAAAATTACAAATCTTCCGATGGGGTGATTCGTTTTGCGTCAAAGCAAAATTAACGCAAAATAGTCGCCCCATTTAGGTTAATGTACAAAAAACTATGCGATACTTTTAAACTTATTTTACGCTACACCGAACTTGATTTTTTCTATAAATCTTATCTTACTAATATTAATAAAAAATGTATATTATTTTCGAAAAAACGTTTACCATTGAGCGATTCCGTGTCAAGCGATTCAAGTATGTGGGATATTGTCCTCGGTTTTTCCGAAAATTTGTTTATTTGTAGGCTTCCGTTTAATAAGCAGTAAGCTGAAAAAAAAATTGAAAAAAATAGTAATTTATTTAGATATTTAGTTTTAGAGTTTTTTAAAGTGAAATATCTTCGGTACTTTTTGACATTTCAATTTCTTTTAATACTTTAGGACAAAATATACTTTTAAAAAACTTTTTTGTTGAAACAATTTCTTTTAGAAAAAATATTTTTTGTCATTATTCAAGTTTAAAGTATTACAAGCATATTTGATAGAGTTTTTTTAAATAAAAAAAATTTGAAAAAAAAAATAATTTTGATATTTTTTCAACATTTGACTTTCTTTTGTTTCGAATTTTTTAGGACAAAACATACTTTTAAAAAAATGTTTGTTGTCGACAATTTTTTTCGGAAAAACATTTCTTGTCATTATTGATATATTAAATGTATATATGACTGGGTTTTTTAAAGTGAAATATCCTCGGTTCTTTTTGACATTGAAAAAAGAAGTTTTTGGATAAAATATACTTCTAAACAAGTTTTTTCAACAATTTTTATAGGAAAATTATTTTTTTATAATTATTGGAGAGTTTTTCATAGTGAAGTATCTTCGGTTATTTTTGACATGAAAGAAAACGTTGGATAAAATATAGTTTTAAAATACTTTTTATTCAATGTTGAAAATTTTAATATCGATTTTTTTCAAGTGAAATATCTTTGGTCCCGTTAACATTCAAATGTTATTTTTTAATTTTTTATGACAAAATATGCTTCTAAAAAATTTTTGGCTGGTACAATGGTTTAAGAAAAATATTTTTTCGTCATTATTGAAGTATTAAATTTACGTTTGATAGAGGTTTTTAAAAGGAAATATCTTCGGTTGTTTTTGACATTTAAAAAAAATTTTTTTTGGATAAAATATAGTTTAAAATTTTTGTTTTTATCAAATATAGTTTGAAAATACTTTTTATTCAATCTTGAAAATTTTAGAATCGATTTTTTTGAAGTGGGACAATTTTTTTAGGAAAATATTTTTCGTCATTATTGAAGTATTAAATGTACGTTTGATATAGGTTTGTAAAATGAAGTATCTTCAGTTGTTTCTCACATTAAAAAAAAAATTTTTTTTGGATAAAATATAGTTTAAAAACTATTTTGTAGGGAAAACTATTATTTTTGTTATTATTGAAGTATTAAATATATGTTTTATCTCTGCAATACTACCCCCTCCCAACGCTCACCTACCACACTTGAACAAAAACTTGAGTTCTGTTAGCATAAATTAATTAATTTACTGCGAAGGAAACTGAAAAGATATTCCAATTTATTCCTCAGTCAAAATTCTACGAAGAAAAATATTTTACTAAACTGTCTTAAAGTAAAATATTTTCGGTTCCATTAAAAAAATTTAACTTTTTAAGATAAAAGATACTTTTAAAAAAATGTTTTCCAAGATTCTTTTTTTGGTTTTTGTTCAAAATTTTTTGAAATATTTTCTTTTTGTTATTATTGGAGTATTAAATATAAATTTGAATATAACTCGAAAAGTTATAGCAATTCTATATGCATGAGTCTTAGCTACTAATAATAAAAAAAATAAGAAAAAAATCTGTTATTCAAAAATTTCCAAAAAAAAACATTCTCCAAAATGTTGAACGAAATAGTTAGAGTTTTTCCAAAAAATATGTTTTTAAATAATATTTTATTGTACAAAAATTTAAAAATGTTCTAAAAAAATTAGAATATTGAAAATAATCCAACATATTCTACTTTAAAAACGCTATATCAAATTTTCAACATTGATTAAATCTCAGAATTTTATTGTTTTCAGTTTACATCAACATTTACATTTTATTATACTCAAACCTACAAATAACCCAAATTTCAACTTAACGACAATGACCAAAAGTCTGAGATCACTTGACACAGAATTGGTCAACTGTTCTCCTCATCTTGCAGAAGAATAAATTTTAAAACTACACTCAAATAGCTACAAATTTCAATTGACGAGAAAACGCTTTAGCGCTTGTGTGTTTGATACTTAGACCTCGCGGTTGCTCAACAAAAAAAAAAACCACAGATAGTCTAAGTGGGTTTGCATGACTTAAAATAGCAAAGATTTTCCTTTAATTTTTGATAAAAACCAAAGTTGCAGCACACCAGAGTTCAGCTGTAAAATCCTTTAAAAAAACTAACCAAAAACATAATTTTTTGGGATAACAACCAGGACAGTGTAATATTCCGAATTCAGCATTTATTCTAAACTTTCTAAAAACTTATGCCGCGAGGATGAGCAGGAACAATTGAAAATTTTTATCACCTATAACTAAGCATGTTTCCAAATTCATCAGTTTGTGACCAACAGATTTTCCTATAGAGTCTTGTAATCGTAGATATGCACGCAAGCACATCTGCCAACAACCAACCAATAGCCGAAGTGCTTTAGCGGATGACAGTTCTCAGATTTCACAATTGTTGCGCGTTTAAAGCTACTTACTTTATTGCTGGTATTTGTTTCAAATACACAATTATTAAATACATATTTACCATATCTTTATCTCTATTTTGGTTTTTGTCCGCGTTGTTTGCTTGCTTCTTACTTTGAGCTACTGAAATGGACTAAAACACATTAAGGTAGCCCAATTCTGAGAAGCAAATAAATTTGTTTTCTAATCGTTTTTACAACTCCAAATGATGTTTAAAAAAATATTTTTCAAATTAGTCTTTCGTAAATTTTTTGTAAACTTTTGAAAACCGGCAGTCGACTGAATGAATTTAGCTGAGCGTGGCACCCGTCACCTTTTGATTCAAGTGGGCCGAATGTGTGTGGATACAAGGAACTGAAGGCATTTAATTGAAAATCGGTTTCGGACCAATTCCTTGACTAGGACAGGATATGCCATGTGCGCCTACTTTACGTATATTTGCATTCAAGTTCATTTTTCTGTGTTTATACATGCGAATCAGTATTCAGTACTCGTACTATGGTTTTCTCAGTGAAATCTGCAAAAGGGAAAGCTATCAGCCAAATTTTGTGGTTTGTCGTTTTGGCTTCGCTCATCCCAATAACTTCAATTTCCCATTGCGGTCGTGGGTACATTTGGGTCTGTGTCTCTGTCTGTGACTGCGAATGCGTAGTTACAGGTATATTTACATACATACATACATATGTAATTGCTTAAATTAGATTGCCACAGTTTAGTAAAATGTGTTTCTTCGTAGAATTTTGATTGAGGAATAAATTTGAATATCTCTTCACTTTCTTTCAGTTTCCTTCGCAGTAAATGAATTAATTTATGCTAACAGAACTCAAGTTTTTGTTCAAGTGTGGTAAGTGCGCGGTGGGAGCGGGTAGTATTGCAGAGATACAATATAACTGTTAAGTGATTCGATGATAAGTGATCCAAGTATTTTGGACATTGTCGTCAATCTGCTAAAAATTAGTTTAATGGTGGTACTGAGTATAATAGAGAGCAAAATGTAAAAATTAGAGATTTAGGCTATGTCGGAAATTTTAGACTGGAGTTTTTTGAACTGAAATGACTTCAGTTATTTTGTAACATTTTTATAAAAAAAATTTTGATTTGATTTTTGTTTTTTAAGATAAAATATACTTAAACAAAATTATTAGTAAGAAAAATAAATTATAATTTTTTAATTATAGTTTTTTTGGTAATTTCTGAAAAACCTATCTCTCAGGTTTTTCTTCTATTTTTAATAATATCTCAGACTGTGCTCAGTGATCGCTGTAAGTTTTTTTTGCACCACTTACATACATTTTCGAGTTTTATTCAAGCGTACAGCGAATCGGTTATGGTATGGTTGCCCAGGGAGTGAGCACACGTGGACGAAGAAGGATTCGTCCTTTGTGATACCATTGTGAAGGAAGTGAGGTGAAGGGAAGAGCCGATGAGGTGCAGGGAGAGGGCGGGGAGATGTGATGATGGAATGGTTAGGAGCGTGCGGATTATGAAACTCATCAGATTTTTAATGCCAGCGCCAGCTATATCAGCAGGCGTGGCAAAGAAGTAAGAGCCAAGATGCCAGAATCTTAGCCCCGTCAGAGTAAGGCAGCTTAGGAGTAGGTGCTGAGATAATTCTACCTCATCCTCCATACATCCAGCACAAAACGGACTCGAGGTGATCGAGTGAATCGGTGAGAAACACCGTTTTAGCGTACTTGTTGTGACTACTCGTGCACTGATTAGCTGATTCGGATTCAAACATAGTCTGATAGCCTAGACAGACAGTGGCATTTATCGATATTAACGACTTAATTCAGAATTATCTCAGTGCAACTAAGGCGGATTGACAACTAGGCTTGATTCTCATAATTTAAACAAATTTGCGGAATTTTCGATGGCAACTTTGCCGAAAAATCGAAAAATGGCAGTTAATATCTATTGGGCATCAAAAATAGTGAAACTTTCGGAGCAGTTTGAGAAATTGCAATTTATGATTTTTTTAAGTAAATAATAATTTTTTAGTATCAGGGCAGCTAATACCCGTATTTATCGCTTGAGATCCAGCTTTTACTGACAAAGCTATTCAGTAAGCAAAGCCGCTGTACACTAGTCCGCGTAACATCTGTCTGTCTCACTACAATTTTAATTGGAATTAACTGCGCCGGTAATCCTGCCACCGTCTGCCTAGACTATAAGCTATTATTTAAAAAAAATTTTAGCGGGTGTTTTTCAAAAAACATTTTGAAAAAAAAAAATTGACTTTTGTCTCAAATAATTTTTTTTTTAAGAGTATTTATTTCGAATAACCTACAAAAAATCTTGCAAATAACCGAACTTAATTCACTTTAAAAACTCTCTTCCAGGGGCTTCAACATTGTATAAATCTGAAAATTAATAAATTTTTTTCATTAAACTCTAGCCTTCAAATAAACCAATTTTTAGAAGAACTGACGACAATGCCTAAAATATTGGAATAACTTGACAAGAAACCACTCTATTAAAGAGCGATTAGTTGGTTATAATTTACTTTATTCATCAGTGTAGTACTTAACAATTGTAATGGCTAAGCAAGGACTAATATCTGAGTGCATTTCTGCACAAGAGATTTTGGAAATTCCAGGATGCGGATTATCGTACAAACTTGCAGCGACGAGTTCAATATGTTGATTGTGTTGAGTGTTTTTTTTTTTCACATAAAAAATGTCGAGCATTCGCTATATGAAGACATGGAGTAAA
>JAYXIM010042022.1:0-80774 GCA_037575425.1 Anastrepha fraterculus | reverse complement strand
AGTTGCGTGCTTGAGAATCTACCTCGACCATCTCCCATCCACGCGTGGAACCGTACGACCTTGAATTTCATAGGTTTCATTCATCGTTTGTTGAACTGAATTGAAGCTTAACCATGCGAACTCGCTTGAATCAAATAATGCGAACCTCTTCATTTCGTAGTGCATAGAGGAAGAATCTGCATCGATCCAATACTTTCCGGTAATACTCCTGTGACCTGCTACCTATAAGGGGTCATAGCAAAGTACTCAGTTGTAAACGAAGCAGAAGCCAAGCATTTTCGCACAAATTTCCAGGTCCTTTATTGTCCACAGGATATAGCAATGAATTTTTATCTCCTAAATGCGCATGAAATTGCACAGCAGCCAATCGACCGCTTCAATAGTAGCAGCTAATTTTGCTTTGAGAAGTTTTGAGTAATGATTCGGAATCTAAAACTTAAGCTTGGTGAAATGAAGAGCTACTCGCAGTTAATTTCTGCACTTATCTTTCCTTCCAACTCCTAACCAGACGTGAACAGATTCGCTGCGCCTTATTCACAAATATTGCACTCGGCCCTATTCGGGCCCTATTCAAATTTATTCTGCAGACATTTGCAACTTGCATTTTGAGCAATAAAACTGCATATCTAGAATTTTTTTAAAATATTTTTGTTTATAAAGCTGAAAGTTTGGGTGAAATTTTTATACAATTTTGTTGTCTACTAAAATTCAAATTCTCTTTATGGCGCTGGCAAGCATTTTTGAAGGCAATGATTTCCTCAAATACACAAACTCAAATTCTGAGAAGGCACCAGGCGATGTAGACTGCTACCAATGCATGTTTCAGCAAAAGTGGCAACTAAGTGTGCAGTGAACTAAAATACAGCAAAAAGAGGATTTTTCAAAATATCTCTATTCTTCTGTTTAGATAGTATGTATTATAAAAGTTCTGAATTTTAAATAAAATGAAACAGAAAAATGGCTTTCCAAAAAATAACTCAAATAGACGGCCTCCTAGCGAGTTAATTTTTACCATAGGTATATTTTATACGGGTGCCGCCGTAGCCGAATGGGTGGTGCGTGACTCCCATTCGAAAATCAGTGAGAACGTAGGTTCGAGTCTCAGTGAAACACCAAAGTGAAGAAAAAGTTTTTTTCTAATAGCGGTCGCCCCTCGGCGGGCAATGGCAAACCTCCGAGTGAATTTCTGCCATGAAAAAGCTCCTCATAAAAATATCTGCCGGTCGGAGTCGGCTTGAAACTGTAGGTGGAACAACATCAAAACGCATCCACAAATAGGAGAAGGAGCTCGAACAAACACACAGTAAAAGGATGTAAGTACATGGGTGTAATATATCTTCATCTATGTAGATAATATTGTATATATTCTGTCTTTGAGCTAAGAGGGATCAATATTAAGACTTTCGAAATATTCCGACCCGAATAACGTTTTCTTTCATATGTTGTAAATACAAACCCAACCGAACTATACACAGAGTTTTAGAAACAATTCGACCTAGAAGGTTATATTATATTTTCAGCACAAAGAGTGTCCTACTATAGTATTCTATCACCCAATGCTGAGAGTCTAGTCAAATACGATTGATCCATTTCATAGGTATTTAGGAACAAACAACCATGAAAAAGCTCCATGAAAAAGCTGTCTTTCATCTGCCATTTGAAAACGGTGTACATAAAACTATTGATACCCTCAGTTGTGGAACAAACAGCCAATAAAAATATGCATATTAGGGTGGGTCAATTTGCATGGAACGAACGCTCGTACTGAAAGTAAAAATGATCTAAAACCAAAATAATGGCAAATGAGTTATTTATAAAAAAAGAATTAATGAATAAAAAAACTAAAATAGCCAAAAATTTTAAACGAAACCAAAAATTGAAAAAAGTGCAATAAAAACATTTTGCTTTTATATATTAAATAAAAAAAAATTGTTTCATCAAAATATTAATTTTTGTAATTAAAGTTTATTTTTTAATTAATTTTTCTTTTCAAATAGAAAAAACGTTTGTTTAACCAAAATATCAATTTTTTAATTAAAGTTTGTTTTTTAATTAATTTTTTTTTTTCAATTTAAAATTTGTTTTTTAATAAGAGTGTTTAATTATGGCTTTGAAAAGTAAAAAAGTCTAAAACCAAAATAATAGTTTTCGTCCTTTTAATTTTCATAGCCATAATTAAAAACTAAAATTACAATTATTACAAAAACAAGTTACAAAAAAAAGTTATGAATAAAAAAATAAAAATTGGAAAAAACTTTAATAAAAAAAATTTATTTAAAAAAATTGTATTTGATCAAAACAAAAATTTCGTGAATTATATTTTTTTTTTATATAAAGTTTTTTAGATTAAACTTTTTTTTTGAAAATTTAAAATTTTTTTTGAGAAAAAGTGTTTTGTTCATTAATGTAAAATTTAGTCATTTTTGTTTTTTTTTGCAAGTTTTTCTTTGATCAAAATATCAATTTTTTTAATTATAATTTGTTTTTGAATAAAAAGTTCTTAAATTAAATTTTTTTTGTTTTTTGAAAATTAAAAATTATTTTGAGAATAAGTATTTTTTTTGATTAATGTAAAATTTAGTCATGTTTGTTTTTCTGCAAGTTTTCGTTTACTTTACAAATGAAAAAATTGGATATAGTCACTTTCTATAATGGTGCGCACACCTCCGTTAGGTTGTGGGCCAAGTACCTTAATTACTAAAAAATATTATGAACAAAAAAAAAATTTAAATAAGATAAAATTAAAAAAGAAAATAAAAAAAAATTAATTTTAATTGAAAAAAATTATATAAAAAAATGTATTTAAAAATTTATTAAATAATTTATTAATTGTTTCATTAAAATTTTAAATTTGTTTTTTAATTAATTCTTTTTATTCCAACTTTTTTTTTATTTATATATTTTAATTATGTAAAATTTCATTGATTGAGACCTTCATTCGTTTTTTGAGCATTTAAAATTTATTTAAGGGGGCAGCCTGGTTTATAAGGTCAAAAAAATCAATTTTTTGTTTTTCGTTTTAGCGATTCCTAATATATTTCAGAATATTCACACAAAGTTACTGAGCCTAATTCTCAATATTTCCATAGATACAAAGCCAAAGGTAGGCGAGCGTTAGGTAGTTACGCTGTGACCGGACAGCTATAGAACAAACTGTATCTTCTTTTCTCGACTTTTGATTTTTATGATTTCTTTGAATTGACGTACATGAATGAAAAAAAACTAAAGAACCGTTTGAAATGAATCATAGCTTGTTCCCTTCAGTATTAAAATCTCTTCTATTTGAACTAACAAAATAGATAAAAAAAAATTTCAAGATTTTTATACCAAGTTGAAGTGATTTTTTTTTTTTATAGAAAGGCATTTTTTTCTTTAAAACCTCCAAAAAGTTGAAATTTTGGAACTTCTCTCAGTTTTCCTAGTTCATCTAGAATAAAAAATCATGATAATTAGAAATCCATTTGAATTTTTTGCTTTAGATAATAATTACGAGCTGTATCTTGTACGCCAGTTGGAAACTCCAACGTTGCAGCGTTCTACTAATTTCTATGTTAAACATTTTTTTCAACTTATTTTAACCAGTACAAGAATTTTTTATACTTTTTAAATGTTCATTAAAACTTTGAAGTGCTAAATTAATTTTTTCCTTAAAAAAAAAAGCGCAAAGAGATGCAATTTTTAGACCTCATAAGCCAGGCTCCCCCTTTAAATATAAAAATTATATAGCAACACCAAGAAAAAATATTTTTGGTTAATTTTTATTACTAATTAAATACTATGTGGCAGGCAATGGCAAACCTCCGAGTGTATTTCTGCCATGAAAAAGCTCCTCATAAAAAAACAATATCTGCCGTTCGGAGTCGGCTTGAAACTGTAGGTCCCTCCATTTGTGGAACAACATCAAGACGCACACCACAAATAGGAGGAGGAGCTCGGCCAAACACCCAAAAAGGGTGTACGCGCCAATTATATATATATAAATATTATGTGGCAACACCAACCAAAAATATGTTTGTATTAAAACGATCAAATTTGCAAAGATATTAGTTTTCGGCGGCCGCCGTAGCCGAATGGGTTGGTGCGTGATACTATTGGGAATTCACAGAGAGGTCGTTGGTTCGAATCTCGGTGAAAGCAAAATTTATAAAAACATTTTTCTAATAGCGGTCGCCCCTCGGCAGGCAATGGCAAACCTCTGAGTGTATTTCTGCCATGAAAAAGCTCCTCATAAAAATATTTGCCGTTCGGAGTCGGCTTGAAACTGTAGGTCCCTCCATTTGTGGAACAACATCAAAACGCACACCGCAAATAGGAGGAGGAGCTCGGCCAAACACCCAACAGAAGTGTACGCGCCAATTATTTATTTATTTTATTTTATTAGTTTTCTACTAAAGTCTAGGTGGCAATATAATTCAAGCATATTTCTTGTACTAAATTGAACTCAATCATCCCAATTATTAGTTCAACTGTGTGATGAATAACATTTTTATTGTATTAAAAATTAGGTGGCAACCACATTTCAAAATATTTTTTTATTACTAAAACTTTTTTTTAATAACTTCTTCCAAATACCTCTTAGTATTATTATACATTCTATTTTGCAGTAGGTTTTTATTTTTTTATTATAGTCTAGGTGGCAACGCTATTCAAATACACTTTTTTAAATATATATGGTAGTTCTTAACCATCTTTGAAGTAACACTCACACCCCAATAATTAATTAAACTGTGTGATGAGTAAAGTTTGTAGCATTAAAAATTAGGTGGCAACCACCAAAATATATTTTTTTAATAAAACTTTCTTCTTTCATAGCTTTTTTCCAAAGTTTATATGTTATTATTGTTATAAATTCTGTTTTGTAAGAAGTTGGTATATTTCAATTAAAGTTTAGGTGGCAACACCACTGAACAATTTTTTTTATGAAATTGTGTTTAGTTATTATACCTTATTAGTAACTTAGAATTAATAGTAACTACGTTCGCATGAAAAATTAGGTTTTAAATATTATAAATAATATTATTTGTTTTATTAAAAAATGTTTTTTAATTAATTTTTTTTATTGAATTTTTTTTTTTATTTATATATTTTTTTAATTATGTAAACTTTCATTGAGTTTCTTCTCTTTTGTTGTAAGTTTTAGTTTGATTAAAAACAAATTACGCATAGTCACTTATTCTAAAGGGTGGTTAAGTTTTAAGGGCCGGTGTTTATTTTGAATCAAATACAATTCTTTTAGGAAATTATTAGCATTTATCTTTATTATGATAATATTGGTATGGTTCAATGACGCGTAGAACAAAATATCGGCCAAATGGCCGCCGCGACCTTGGTGGCACACCTCCATCCGATGGTCCAAATTTTAGATGACGCTGAGGCATAATTGAAGTTCTATGTCGTTAATGTGCCGAATTATCTCATTCTTTAGCTCTTGAATTGTTTCTGGCTTATTGACGTACACCTTTTCTTTCAAATAACCCCAAAGAAAGAAGTCCAACGGTGTCAATTCACATTTCCTCATTTTGGAAAAAATACGGGCCAATGATGCCGCCGGCCCATAAACAGCAGCAAACAGACACTCTTTGTGGGTGCATTGGTTTTTCGGTAATCACTCTTGGATTATCATGCGGCAATTCTGCTTATTGACGAATCCACTCAGGTGAAAATGTGCCTCATCACTGAAGATGATTTTCTTCACGAAGTGCGCGATATGCATTTTGATTTGAACGACCGTTTTCATAATAAGCCTGAATAACTTTAACGCGTTGCTCGATTGTGCATCTTTCCATGGTTCAAATTGAGTTAGTCTGAAATTAGAAAATGTTAAATGACATGCAGAAAAAAACTTGACGTTTATGTGTGGTTTACATTCAAGATCGGTCCTTAAAATTTAACCACCCTTTATATAACAGAGAGGTGAAGTTTCTGGAAAAGTTCTTACAATCTACTATTAACGCATCCCTATCACATATTTTTCGTGCATCCTTTGCCTCTGGCATGAGGTTGGATCACACCCTATATAGCAACGAAAATTTATTCAATAAAAATATAAAAAATTAAAAACAATACTTTTGACTTCCCCAATTTAATTACTAAGCCGCGCAAGGCCGGAATTCAAAGATTTGCATGTATGAGTGTATGTGTGTGTGTTTAATTGAAAAATTATGCGAAAAATGTGTCAGTGTCACGAACGTGAGCAAATGATTTGTATCAATTTGACGCAGTTGCATGTATACAAAGTGAAACGCTCTGTATGTGCAAAAAAAATAATAACAATGAATGTGACAACAACAATAAACAGAAAGAAAGTAATAAAATTATTTGAAAAAAGTAGCACAAGAACATTGCGAAAAAATGTTGCAGAAATGCGAAATATCCCGCGCGTCATAGTGATTTCCATTAAATCATCGTCAACACAATCACCACACGGACAACAGCAAGCGCAACAACAAATATATGGATATGTATAATGAAGAGCAGCAATCAAGCAAACAAGCAACTGTCAGGTATTTGGAGGAAAAAATAAAAACCAACTAAAAATACAATTAAATGATAGCAACAATATTTCGATTGAAATTTAAATAACAAATAAATTCACTCACGCAATTGGGGATCAACAAAATCGTCGGCAACAATTTCAATTGCAATTTTTCGGGTTGCAATTCTTTTTTTCGCTTGCAGTAAAATTTATTTATTTAAAAAAATATGTTTTTTTTTCCTTCTTATTTGCCTATTTTTCACTTGCAACATGATTTGTTGTATTTGCTATATGCATTCTCGAGCATCATTGCCGTTGGCATGGCCTGCGTATTGCTTTATATTGTATTTACATACATAGTTCTGTTTCTGCTGGTATTTCTGTTCGAGTTTTTGTTTTCTGTTGCATGTGAAAATTTCGAATTCAGTCGTGCCGCAAAACGACAAGCGACGTGAATAACATGAAAATTTATGCCGCAAACTCATCAATACACAAAAGGCTGGCTGCTCAAATGGAAGCCGACAGTAATCCACACACATACATACATACAAACATACATACATACATGCAGACAAAAAAAAAACAGCATACCGTTACAGCCATACACGCACGCACTTGTTGGGTGGGGGGTTGACTGCTGCGGGCTGCTGCTGACGCTGCCCTTTGACGGGTTTCACCGTCCAGCTGTACCGACTGTGGCTGCCAGCGCTTCGTTGTGGATTTCGCATATATCCCCACAAGCGCTTAGGTTACCATGACCCAGGCCCGTCAGCGCCCTCACGCGCGTCAGTATCGCCTCACTCGCCAGCTCACCCTGGTATTTCTGTGGCCCACAAATCCTTTGTTACCTGAAATATTCGTGTGCACCAGTTTTATGTATTTTTGGTTAGTTAGCCGGCTACCCATTTTATTTGAGTTTTACCTCCGGCTGCTTTTGTTATTGTTTTTCGTGACTTTTTTCCAAGCCCTAAGCTGGGGTGTGTCTTCAAATACAGAAAAAAAACAAAACATCATTTTGTAGGTGCAAAATTGTTGTTCCTAGTTTGCTCAGGCTCACATAAATACACACACATACATAAATATATACACACACACGTACACATATACTTTATATGTGGAATGATTGCATTTGCCCGAGTCCATTTTCAAATACATGAATCTAAAAACTCATAGCGGCAGACAACAGTTGTCCAAGGGCCGATTGAGTGCTGTTGCACGTATCGTCGGTTCGGTGGTATTAAATGGCTTGCGGCGCAATAGTGAAAACTTGATATTTAAAAATCGAAAACTTTTTCGCCTTCTAAAGCCAAAAAAATAAAACTAAAAATATAGAAATAAAAATTCACCAATGGATTTTTGCCAAATAAAGCCCATGACACTAAGCCGCCGAATGACTGCAAAAATGCCGAAATACAAGCATTCATTTATGTGCATATGTAACTGTGAATAGCGCAACTTCGAATTCGCATAAAAATGTGAAACCCAAACAATTCGCTTTGCATCGAATTTTCAATATTTTAAGCAACGCAAATCTGCCATTCGCATTAATGCAAATAGCGAATTTCGCGCACGAAATACCGTGTCCACGCTTAGCATAGCCGAGTTGGCTGAAATACAGAGTTGCATGAAATTATTTTATTTAGCTTAAAATGCCAACATTTCCAAAATGAGATTAACTTAAGTGCCATGAATACGTACGTCATAAGCTCTGTTACAATTTCAAATTAGTATAAAATTGAGCGAATGAGTTTTTAGATTTCAGTCAACTTTTAATTTTGTTTCTATTCTTTCTGTATAACTAAAAAATAGTGGAAATAATCGGCTAAGACCTTAAACTATCTGGCCGTTGTGCTATTTATGTGCCGTTTTAAATAGTACAGCGACCAGATCGTTTAAGGCCTTAGCCGATTATTTTCACTTTTTCACTTGCATGGTTTCCCGAGATATGGCTGACGCTCTTATAAGTCTTGCGATTCTCCAAGCTACGTTGGTTGAACCCTCTAACTCGAACCAGAATTTTTAGTGGGTAGATGTGAAATCTCAACTGCCCGAGAGTCAATCTTCTGCAGAAATAAAAGCTCAAATAATTTGACATAATTACATTTGGAGTTTTTGAGTTAAGTTTCTCCTAACCGCTGTAGTGTTTTCCAAGTGGAGATAGCCACAATTAAGGAAGCAGTAGATCGGTTGCTTACTTTTGTAATTACTGTGAAGGAATTAAATATTTACTCCGACAACCAAGCGGCAATTACGGACTTGGGCTCGTTGCTTGTGGATTTAAAATTAGTCGGGGAGGTCCTAACTTCTCTATCGATTGCATCCGCATACTTTAATATTAAGCTCATTTGGGTTTCTGTTTACAGCGGCATAGAGGGAAGTTGCTGGGTTGATGAGCTGACCAAACCAGGGACCATGGAGATAGTTTTATTGCAAAATGAGAGGATTGGAGTTCCCTTCAGAACCTGTGACCTACTCTTGAAAAGATAAGGCTCGCGTCAACTCAACTCGGGCGCAGGGATAATGCGCAAACGTGCAAAGTTGTGACACCCTTCTGGCCATGGCTAGATCGGCGGCGCTCGAGGGAACTTCTAAGGCCAACAAAGTCGCAGCTCTCGAATTTCATAGATATCCTTACCGGACATTATCCGTTAGGTGTCCATGCGGTGAGACTTGGGGTTGCTTCATGCCCTTTCTGCAGAAGCTGCCTGGAGGACGAGGTGGAATCATCTCAGCTCCTTCTTCTCAACTGGCAAAGATTTAGACATCTGAGCTCTCTTTTGTTTGCTACACCTGGCGTTAATGGGGATTTATATATCACCCACCTCATAAAATTCATGAGTAGCTTTCAGGGGCGAATACAGTCAAAAGAAATAAAAAACAAAAGAGTTCTTAAAATCTTTTACGTGGCACTCACATCTAAATATTCAATCAAATTGGGAGCAGAGGAAAATGTTTTTATTGAAAATTATATGGCAACGCCATTCAAAAATATTTTTTAATTGAAACCTTCATCTTTTTGCCAGACATTTAAGTTTTTGGCTAATTTTTATTACTAATTAAATATTATGTGGCAACATCAACCAAAAATATTTTTGTATTAAACTATCATATTTACATTTTAATATATAACTCGGTTTTGTACAACGAATTCATTTCGCTATTAATTATTATGATGAATAACATTTTTCTGAAGTGGCAACGCCATTCAAAAATATTCTTTAATTGAAACCTTCATTCTTTTTTTGAACATTTAAAATTTATTTAAATATATAAATTATATGGCAACACCAAGAAAAAATATTCTTGGTTGATTTTTATTACTAATTAAATATTATGTGGCAACACCAACAAAAAATATGTTTGTATTAAAACGATCAAATTTGCATTTTAATATATGACTCGGTTTTGCACAAAGAATTTATTCCTCTATTAGATAGTATGATGAGTAACATTTTTTTGAAGTGGCAACGCCATTCAAACATATTCTTTAATTGAAACCTTCATTCTTTTTTTGAACATTTAAAATTTATTTAAATATAAAAATTATGTGGCAACACCAAAAAAGAAGATTTTGGTTAATTTTTATTATTAATTAAATATTATGTGGCAACACCAACAAAAAATATGTTTGTATTAAAACGATCAAACTTGCATTTTAATATATGACTCGGTTTTGCACAAAGAATTTATTCCTCTATTAGATATTATGATGAGTAAAATTTTTTAAGTGGCAAGGCCATTCAAAAATATTCTTTAATTGAAACCTTCATTCTTTTTTTGAACATTTAAAATTTATTTAAATATAAAAATTTTGTGGCAACACCAAAAAAGAAGAGTTTGGTTAATTTTAATTACTAATTAAATATAACAATATGTGGCAACACCAACCAAAAATTTTTTTGTATTAAACTATCATGTTTACATTTTAATATTATATATGACTCGGTTTAGCGCAAAGTATATATTTTTCTACTAAAGCTTAGGTGGCAACGCCATTCAAAAATATTTCTTGTACTCAATTGTACTCCATCATTCCAATAATTAGTTCAACTGTGTGATGAATAACATTTTTATTGTATTAAAAATTAGGTGGCAACCACATTTGAAAATATTTTTTTATTAATAAAACTTTCTTTTTTAATAGCTTCTTCCAAATGCCTTTTATTATTATTATACATTCTATTTGGTAACGGGTGTGTATTTTTATATTATAGTCTAAGTGGCAACGCTATTCAAATATACCTTTTTTAATAAATAGTTCTTAACCATCTTTGATGTGACACTCACACCCCAATAATTAATTAAACTATGTGATGAGTAAAATTTGTAGCATTAAAAATTAGGTGGCAACCACCAAATATAATTTTTTTATTAAAACTTTCTTCTATGAAAGCTTTTTTCTAAAGTTTATATTATTGTTATAAATTCTGTTTTGTAACAAGTTGGTATATTTCAATTAAAGTTTAGGAGACAACACCATTGAAAATTTTTTTTTTTATGAAAGTGTTTTTAATTACTATATGTTATTAGTAACTTAGTATTTTTAGTTAATAACATATTTATTAGTAACTTAATATTAATAGTAACTATGTTCGCATGAAAAATTAGGTGGCAACCACACTTCAAAACAATTTTTTTTTATTAAAAACTTTCTTTTTTCATAGCTTCTTTCTGAGTATTGTTATTATAAATTCTATTTTGTACGAACTTAGTATTTTCGTTATTGTTTATTAAAGTTTAGGTGGCAACGCCATTCAAAAATATTTTTTTTTATTTAAGTATTTTTAATTATATTATAGGTATGTGGCACTCACATCCAAATAGTTAGTTCAACTAATAGCACATAACTTGATAACTATTTTTGCATTAAATATTAAGTGGCAACTCCTACTAAAAATATCTCTTAATTAAAATGTTTTTCGTTCTTAGTTTCTTTTCAAAGCTTTCACTCTTTTTAATATAAAACTGAGTTTTGTAATTTGTTTCTATTTTTTAACAAGCTTAAAGTTTTGTATTAAAGTTTAGATGGCAACGTCACTCAAAAAATATTTTGTCATTAAATATTTTTGGCACATTTTAGCTGATTTCTATATCGAAGTGTTTAAATAAACTGTGGCGAAAGTTCTAATACTTTCCGTACAAATCAGGTGGCAATGTTACGTTAGGTTAGGTTAGGTTGGCCTGCCTGGCACCTAGACCTTTTGCTCCTTAGTGGCGCCAGATGGAGCTGGACCTTCACATTACTCTGTAGGGGACATCTCGTAATAAGTCTGCGTATTTTGCGAATGTAAAAGTAAACTCTCAAGCGCCAACTCCGAGGTGGCAAAGTTACAAACCTTTGCTTTAATAACCCTATTGTAATATTTATTACTTTTTTTTTAATATAACTCCTATTGAATAGAAATATTATTATCTATTTTTTTATGAACAACAAAAGCCGCCACTTTTCGCACTTGCAGTTAGGGAGCTTGCGGTTAAATTCATTTGTCCCACACTGCGAGTCTTTATGTGTGTGCATATGCGATGGCAATGATCGTTGAATGACGTGATTTTGAAGTTGTTTTTGTTGTTGTATTATCGCACAAAAAGGCGACAGTCTCATAACACCTTTGACACTTGCAACTGACAATTGTAGCCATTGGAGAATTTTAACGATTCACAGCATCACACAAACGCATTGTGCAATGAATTGAAAATTGCGAATAGGCAGGGAGCATTGGCAATTTTATTGCTACTCTACTTCGGTATTTTGCCTTTATTTTTAGCTCCAAGTACAAATGTCCCAAAGGTGAAGTTTTTGTATTCGATATGTTTGCTACACTTTGTTTTGCTTCCTGTATTGGTTTTGTTGCTATTCCTGTCTGCTTATTTCCGTATTTTTTCTTGTTATTGTTTATTTTGTATGCTCTGGGTAAGTCACATGTGCAGCGCTTGTGTGAAAGCGAGAGTGTGTATGTGTTTGTGTTTGTGAAATACCCAAAGGTGATGTAAAAACGCCTTGGACACTAAGCGGCCTATTAGGAAAATCGTTCGACTGATTTAGTTAGTGTAAGAGAAAAGTTAGAGAAATATACATACATACATACATAGGTTCTTGTTGGAAAATCTGCCAGTATTTTATACACAGCGTCCCTTTTGCAATACTGCGGTATTAGTACCAACGTTTTATTCTGGCATTCGCGATTGTTTGCATATACTTTTTGGCTTTGACAATAACTCGTGCTAAAGCCAGATGTTTCTCATGGCGACCTGTCAAGTGCAGTGGTTCAAAATTACTAATTACTAATGAAGTAAAAAGGTATTACACCCGTTTAGACTATTCCTGCAGGGGTTTTCTTTTGACTTATATGTTTGCGTTCTCCAAAGCCATAGAAATACGTACAACCGAATGAGCAAAGTTTGCACGAAGTTCAAGCTACACACTTTCAGGCATATTTATAGGCGCTTTGGTGCGCACAATTCTCATGAGTTCTTTTAATATCAGTTTTTGGTTTTTTTTTTCTACAAAAAGAAGATAAATTATAAAAAATATTAATAACTAGCAGAAATCTTGCTTGGGTTACTGTGCCGCTTAAATAAAGTTTATTTTATAATTTATTTCGCTTTTAATTCAACACTCACCATGACTTCGGACATTAGCTGATATTATTTTATCAAACACGCTCCTTTCAGGTGAATGTCCCACAAATTTTTAGCAACTTTTAATAATCACAATCCAATCAAATGTATGTCGGAAATGTAGCTCCCCCCCATTTGTGGCACAACATCAAGACACACATCACAAATAAGAGCCCCTCCGGCCAAACACTTAACAGAAGTTACGCGCCAATTATTTAAGTATTTTTTAAACAAATGTAACCTAACTGGGATTCCAAAGGAACAAAGATCATCTGTTGGTGGGTAAGAAAATAGGTGAAATGGTTGTAGTACAGTCTCCCCAAGTAGCACAAAAGCGTCGTTTTGATACCAGTATGAGACCTGCAACAGGCAGTTGTCTATAGCCAGCCTGAGCTGTTGATATAACGGGGAAGGTGGATGGAATTTAGGTTAGGCTGTCGTATAATTGAGTACCCAGTTAATCGTCTAACTACTAAATCTGGACATTGACAGAGAAAGTGATCAACAGTCTCGTTATTTGAAACCTACCCACTGCTTCTGCAATGAGGATATATGGTAAAACTAGCCTTTACGCATGTGTGGCGATCGTTCAATGACTGATTAATACAGCTATGAGTATTGAAATTGAATAGCGTGGGGTTCCCAGAACAGTTTAAGTTCTCCGTCTAAAGGGTTTTCGAAATAGCAAATGAAAAAATAGAGGTCCATCTTTCTTGCGCTTTTCTGAGAAATAAAACTTATACAAAAGTCAGGGGATGCCGATGACTGGGTAGAAGGTCTCTGACACCAATTCAGTGCCCTTCCCGGCAAGCACATCAGCAATTTCATTTTCCTCTATATTCCTGGAACCCAGATCAGAGAAATGTTACCTGCACACCCAAGAGATTTGATCTCCTCTTTGCCGGAGTTGACAAGTTTGGATCTGCATCATGGCGTCGTCAGCGCCGCAATTGCAGCTTGACTATCGGAAAAAATGTTAGTATCTCCTTCGCCCCTAGGCGTTTTGCATGCCTGCAGGATCGCAAAAACATTTGCTGAAAAACACTAACAGTACTCGGCAATTTAAAAAAAATAAATAAATTGGCTGAGAAAACCCCTGCTCCGACTCCCGATTCCTTCTTGGAGCCGAAAGCGAAGGCAGAGATGCAAACTTCGGTGCAGATTTTCCCTCATTTCCAATCCTGCATACTTGGAAAGATTGTCAGAAGATAGAGAGCTTTGTTCGATGTTCAGTGCGGTTCAATACGGTGTTAACTGCCTAAGGATGCTACCATGTCTCTTGAGAGACTGCCTCCAGAGATCAATGTCCTTTAACCTGATAGCACTCTAAGCAGCGTTGGAAATCGTAAACTTCGATGGGAAGTTAGAGCAAAACGACGTAAAGGACAACACTGTGACAAGTTCTACATACTCCGGTGATGCCAATACAAGCAGTCCTTATCACCCTCGCCATTGCAGTGATACTATAGCCCTTCCGAAGAGCTTCCCACCAAACCATGCATCCGTACTTTAAAAATGGCAGAATCAGTACTCTGTGCATCCAAAGACTGACTTGTGGTTTGAGTCCCCATTTCTCGACGAATATAGATTTGCACGAGTAGAAAGTTAGACGGACCTTCTTTACCTGATTTTCAATGTGCGGCTTGCAATGGAGTTTGGCGTCAAGTATCACTCCAAGATACCTAACTTCCGATGAAAACGAAAAAACGGGGTTGTTTGATTTGAGAAGTCTAAAGTGCGGAGGTGTATATTTTCTGGGAAATAGCACCAGCTCCATTCTTTGAGAGTTTACTCTGAGGCCGCAACTGGCAGCCCAGCGACTGAATACAGCCAAATGACCTTTCCAAATTCTAAGCCATGACTGAGCGAAATGGTCCCGATACTATTAGGACCACGTCATCGGCGTATGATACTACCTTAACCTCAACGTTATTTTACTGGTGACAGAAGACCTTTTGTAACAAAGGAAAGTTTTCGACATTCTGTAGCTCACATATTTCAATCATGCCATTTTTTTTTTTTTTTTGACAGATTCAATCTACTCTTCCATTTAACGCCTACTACACATATTTTTATACTTTTTATTTTAAATTTATTTTTCTGAGTGAATTTTGTTGAAAATTTGCCGAATTCGTAAAAATGTTGTACAAAGTTTGAAACTTTGCCTTATATAGTATGGTTTTTGTTGTAGTATAAACGGTGCTTTTATTAAAGAATAATTGAAATGTAAAAATAAATAAGCAAATAATCAAAACTTATCAAATTTCATTTAACATTGCCTGTATATCGTTTTATTTTAATATAGAATGGCCCTCAATCATATTTCCATTATTTATTTTAAAAAGAATTTGTTTAATTTTAATTTTTGTTTTTTTTTTTAATTTATTTTTATTAATTTTAAAAGAGAAAATCTAGATTCAAATTTAACCAGAACAAAAATAGGTTTATTTAGAGACGTTTTTCAATGCCTCTTTCCTCATTAGTTTCCTTAGTAAAGCAATAGCTTTCTCTCATTCTCCCATTGTATGTTTTTTTTTTTAATTATCTCGCAAACGGATTTTGAAGCAAGCTTTCAAATTCTTAGCTAATAAAAAGGCGCCAAGCTGCTAATTTGTTATTGATTTACTTCGCTAACCTTCTTAGGTCCAGGGAAGCCATAGAGAGACTAGGCGCAGACAGACGGTTACACATCTATTGGGTACCGGGCCATAAGGGCATTGCAGGAAACGAAATTTTAGGCGAAATTGTCAAAAGCTCTGTTTACATACAAAACAAGAGAACGACTTACTGAAACCTTTAAATGCGATATACAATGATATCGCTGCGGACATGAAAAATCCGATAGACAGGAAGTGGAATAATCTAGCCACTTGCAAGGCCGCGAAAATCATGTGTACACAGAATGCAGATAGTTCTGCCAGATTCGTATTAGTTTTCTACATTCTAGAAAGGAAATCAGAACTATCGTACGTATACTGACAGGCCACAATTTGTTAGCGGCGTACGCATACAAGATGGGAATTGCAAACAGTTATACCTACAGGCTTGCAATGCCCTAGAAGACAGGGAAACTCTTGAACACCTTCTATGTTCTTGCCCTGCATTAGCCAGAACCAGATTAAAATGCTTAGGAGCTTTACAATATGAGAAGTTAGAGTACCTCGCCGGGATAGAGCTCCAAAGTTTACTTAGATTAGTAAAAGACGCAGACGTATTACAAGATGTCTGCTAAGGGGTGGTTAAATTTTAAGGGCCGATATTGAATGTGATCCAAACCTAAACGTCTAATTTTTTTCTGCATTTTATTTAACATTTTTCAATCCCAAACCAACTTAATTTGAATCATGGAAAATAAACAATCGAGCAATGCGTTAAAGTTATTCAGGTTTATTATGAAAACGGACGTTCAAATCAAAATTGCTATCGCGCACTTCATCTTCAGTGATGAGGCACACTTTCACATCAGTGGATTCGTCAATAAGCAGAATTGCAGCATTTGGGCGAATGATAATCCAAGAGTGATTGCCGAAAAACCAATGCACCCACAAAGAGGGACTGTTTGGGGCGTTTTATGGGCCGGCGGCATCATTTGGCCGTATTTTTTTCAAAAATGAGGCCGGTCAGGCAGTTACTGTGAATAGTGTTCGCTATCGTGAGATGATAACGAACTTTTTATGGCCCGAATTGGAAGATATGGATGTGGACGATATGTGGTTCCAATAGGACGGTGCCACTTGTCACACAGCTAACGAAACAATGGCTCTTTTGTGCGAAAAATTTGATGGCCAAATAATCTCACGTCGCGGCGATGTCAATTTTCCGCCAAGATCATGTGATTTGACAGCGCTGAACTTCTTTCTTTGGAGTTATTTGAAAGAAAAGGTGTACGTCGATAAACTGGCAAGAGTTCAAGAGCTAAGGGATGAGATAATTCGGCACATTAACGGCATAGAACCTAAATTATGCCTCAGCGTCATCGAAAATTCGGACCATCGGATGGCCGAGGCCGCGGCGGCCATCTGGCCGATATTTTGATCCACTCGTAATTGAGCCGTACCAATATTATCATAATAAGGAGAAATGACAATAATTTCCTAAAAAAATTGTATTGTATTCAATACCGGCCCTTGAAATTTAACCACTCTTTACGAGGAAGCGTAAGGTTCAAACTCCATCTGGTACCACTAAGTACCAATAGGTCTATGTGATGGCTTTCAGCCAGCCAGGTCAACCTAACCTACCCTACCTCACTGCCATCTTAACCCAATACAAATCCACCACTACAGCAGTCTTCTTTCATAAGAACAAATAATAATAAAAACAAATAAATAATAAATTTTAATTACCAAAAATATTTATTGCTTTCATTTATATTTCACTATAAGCACTTAAATATTAATGATTTTCCCAGCAGCTCTGAAAATTCATCAACATTAAATCGCCATCACCATGCCATTTGTTTATTTGTGTATACATAACTGCTCCCACTGACAAATTATTAAACAATTTACGCTTTTATTTTGGCTCATTTTTGCTTTTAAAATAATCGACCCGCTAATCTCACACACTAATGGTTCAATAAAATTTACGCTACATTTGCCATTGTCTAACACAATCATTTTTGTTTTAGAACAAACTGGAATAACAATAAATTCTTGTACTCAATAAATGAATATTAATGCACAAAAATGTAAAATGCAAAATACAAAATGTAAAATGTAAAATTAGACAGCAACAACAAACAACCACATCAGATATACTTGTATTATAAATAAACTGGCATTTGACTAGGCCCAACATGACGTATGAGCAACAAATTCCCCAAATGCAATACTCGGATCATATTTCATGCGCTGAACTAATTGCAAACACTGGCGCACACACAAACAATATGGGCATATTAGGTAAAATCAAAAAACGAAAGAAAACACTATGCAAAAGGAAATTGAAATTGAACATGCCACAGAGCAGTATTTAGTTTTGTGGCAGAGGGAGCATGATTGTGATATTTATACATAAATGTATGCATGAACAATACAATTAAAAGCGGGGAAAAGAGCACAAATTCGTGGTAAGTGTGGAGGTGTATGTGTGATTTACGTAAATACCAAAATTTCCACAACAGCAATTATAACTGTATAAAATACCAACACATGTACGCAGATGTATTAAAAAGAAGAGTGAAAAATTTCCAACAAATGACCCCATGTTTATCGAACAACTATCAACCGAGTGAGCGAGCGAGCATAGATAGCCTTTTGGGCTTGGTGGTGTGGGAATTACAAGACATATAAAATATTTACATTGTAATTGTTAAGGGAAATTTGTAAATATTAAAACGCAAAAGCATACCACAATCACCGGCAATAAAAGTGGCAGCGGAAAATGCGAAAAATAGCATTCCAGTTTTAGGGAAAAATTAGCACTCTAGTAGCTGAACTTTGCAGGTCGTGGATCCATTAACTGTATTAAAAGGGTAACTCTCTGAAAAAGGTTAAAACAATTTATTTATCTTTTTCTCATATATACATAGTAACTTTGCTATAAAGCTACTTTTCACCATTCAACGTCGTTGAGAAGTTAAAACAGTGAAAGGGAAAAATGATAGAGCTCGCTCTTGAGCGTTCTTGAATTTTCAGACACTGGTTACGCCCTACCAAACTCTATGTTCAGCAGTGCTTTTGTGTTCGCATTTTCTTACAAAGGCTGATCAATTTGGAGGTATCGGATTTTAAATTGAAATAAAACCACGAATATTCAAGTTGAGCGCAATCTTTCTTATTTTCGTGTAGAACCATTTATTACATATATTTTTTTAAATTTATTTTTCAAATGTTGGCCGCAGCTGCACTGTAGTTCGACCATCCGTAAACACCACTTTTGAGTGACTCGCTGAAAGACTGCGGTCAGTATCTCGAAAATAGCTTTAGTTGGCTTCCAATGCCGCAATCCAAGTTGGTTTATCCACAAATCATTTAGGCTTTATTTATCCCCGCAAATAAAGGTCCAACAATGTAATATCACACGATTTTGGTGTTCAATCCACTAATCAGACACGAGAGATAAATTGATCACCGAAATGATGATATAATAAATCCATAATTTGATTGTGCTCTGCCCAATCCAAAAGAAGGGCGATACTTCAATCCGTGTCAATTATCGCAGGACTAGCCTTCTAAATATGATTTATAAAGTTCTAGCGGGGCGTATTGTGTGCAAGGTTGACGCTCACCATCAACCAATTGATTGGGCCTTAGCAGTGTGGCTTTAGACCTGGAAAATCTACCGTCGATGGCAGATATTCACAATACGCCAAGTCTTGGAAAAGACCCGTGATAAGACCCACGATACACACCATACTTCTGTCGATTTCAAAGTTGCATTCGCCAGCGCGAAAAGGAGTTGTCTATATGCCGCGTTGTCTGAATTTGATATCCCCACAAAACTAATATGGCTATGCAAGATGACGTTGCTCAACATCAGCACTTGATACCAAGTGTGTTCTCACACAAAGTGACTCGCTGTCGTGTGACCTCTTTACCTGATGCTGAAAAGGATCGTGCAAGCAGCAGAACTGAATCGCTGAGGTATAATTTTTTATAAGAGCGTACAATAGTTCTGCCTTTTCCAACTTGGATAGAGAAGCCAAGCGAATAGGTCTGATAGTGAACGACGACAAAACGTAGTACCTCCTTTCATCAAACAAACAGCATGTCGCGTATCGGCACCCACGTCACTGTTGCCAGTTATGATTACGAGGGTCTAAGAGACTTCGTTTGTTTAGAAACCAGCACTAATACCGATAAGAATGCCAGCCTTGAAATTTAACGGAGAATATATTTTTCAAACAAGCGTCTTAGGACTAAAACTATTAGGTGCGCAACTAAGTTCTCGCTGTTTTTTTGTTGAAAATACAAATACATTTCTAAAAAAATCGTTACAAGTGAATCATTTAAAGTATTGCTCATCGCTGGCTACTACTTTTTCCCGTCTTTCTGGTAGATCTCGTATACCATCGGGCTAAAACTATTCATCTTTTGAGGCTATCCACGGATCAAGCCATTTTTTGATGTCTTCATATGAATGGAACTGCTGGTAAGCTAGATCGGAACAGGTGTGCCATCGATCGGAACAGGCAATAACCGGACGGCGTAATATCTGGAGAATATGGCGGGTGGGGTAGGATTTCCCATTTCAGTGTTTCCAGGTAGGTGTTAACGGGTTTGGCCGAGCGTTGTCATGCTGTAGAATCACTTTTTCATGCCTCTCCGCGTATTGCGGCCGCTTCTCGCGCAGTGCTCGACTCACTTGCATCAATTAAAGTCGATATCGATCCCCAGTGATGGTTTAGCTTAGTTTTAACAGTCCATAATAAATAACACCAACTTGGTCCCACCAAATACATAGCATGACCTTCACAGCGTGAATGTTCGGGTGAGGCGACGACGTAGAAGCATGACCGACCAGTCCCCATGACTTTCTTTTCTTTGGATTGCTGTAATGAATCCATTTTTCATCACCCGTCACGATGCGTTGAAGAAAACCCTTCCTTTTTAGCCGCTGGAGCAGTAGTTCACAAGCGAAAAAACGACGTTCAACATCCCTTGGTTTTAACTCATTAGGAACCCAAGTCCACTGTTTCTGAATCATTCCCAAGGCATGCAACCGCTTGGAAATGGATTGGCGGGTAACTCCTAATACTGAAGCAAGCTCTTCTTGCGTTTGACACGGATCCTAATTGAGCAATGCCTCCAATTTAGCGTGTTCGAAGGCTTTTGGCCTTCCTTCACGCGGACGGTCGTTATTTCACTTAAAGCAGCATTCCCATAAACTTTTTGTAGCTCTCGATGCGCTTCAGCCGCCGTTCTTTTCGAATGAAAGAGGAAAATCAATACTTCCCGCAAATGACTATTATTCGGTACAAAATCAGACAATTTCACAAAACCAAAAGTATATAATACCAAAACAAAATGACTAGTGTGTCGAATCAGTTTGTTTACCATATGTGTAAGCTTGGTTTTTGACGTTTACGTTATGTTAGAATCGACTAGCACACACTGCTCGCGGTATCTATTGACAAACAGCGAGAACTTAGTTGCGCACAAGGGTGGTTAAATTTCAAGGGCCGATGTTGAATGTGAACCTCACCTAAACGTCAACGACACCGTTGGACTTCTTTCCTTGGGGTTATTTGAAAGAAAAGGTGTACGTCGATAAGCCAGCAACAATTCAAGAGCTAAAGGATGAGATAATTCGGCACATAAACGGCATAGAACCTCAATAATGCCTCAGCGTCATCGAAAATTTGGACCGTCGGATGGAGGTGTGCCGCCGAAGCCGCGGTGACCATTTGGCCAATATTTTGTTCCATGCGTAATTGAGCTATACTAATATTATCATAATAAAGAGAAATGATAAAAATTAAAAAAAAAATTGTATTTTATTCAAAATCAACACCGGCCCTTGAAACTTTACCACCCTTTACTAAGAAGTGCTTCATAATTGGCATAAAACCTGTGAAGTAAAGCTAAAGGCAAACTAAAAATAAATTTATTTAGGACTCTTTTTAAGAACAATTGAATAATTCCTTTAAGTAAAATTTATTTTTTAATATCGTCAAAAAGATATTTTAAGTATAGCTAGAAGGTTTAAATATTCTGGAAAAAATTACTATGTTTTCGGCTCTACAATTGCGAACGCAAATACTTATAAAGCAAAAATATCACTCCAACTAACCTTCTCCGGTAACATACAATAAAAATTACTGAATATCTCAAATCAAAATGTTAGTTTTTATAATTTTAACCGATGTTTTCAATCTTTCACATCTTCTATTTTCAGCACTCTCTTATCTACCGCACACCGTCCACGCCAATGAATCTCTCGATACACGCGAAGGTGTTGATTTGGTGTTGAAATGTCGCTTCACCGAACATTACGATTCCAAGGATTTCAGCTTTTATTGGGCGCGCTGGAACTGCTGTCCGACGCAATTTGAGAACGTCGCCATCGGCGATGTACAGCTGAACATGAATTACAGGTAAGTGAGTACGTAAGTACGTAAGCAAGTCAGTAAGCTGTAAGCATACTTGCCGAAATCCGACAGCGTTACTTGCAACTCCGATCATCCATTCATTCGATCATTTACCCAATTATGCAAGTATTAAGTAAACATACAAACATGGCAACACATTCATTGCCGCCGCTATGCCATGCGTGCATCCATCGATGCCCGCATTTTAATATTTTTCCATTTGAGAGCGTCAATAAAGCACAACCGCCGGCATAAATCGTATGCATTATTGGTTGGCGTTGAAAGTTGTCGGCCAATTTTTTTTGTTTTCGTTTTTCAACACTCCACGCAGGTTCAGCAAATAAGAATAAAAGAGCGCAGTGGCATACGCCAGTGATGATATTGTATGCTTGTGTGTGTGTATGTTTTCATATTTATGTTGCGGCAACAATTTCATCGGTCCATTCGAATGGTTAATAAAATCAGCACTTGACGTAATTTGCACGAATTATTGCCAATTTGATGCGCATTCACGTGCAGTATTGAATTTATTGCTTTATTGGTGTATGTCGTGCTCACCTGCAGTTAAAAAGGCAATGCGTTGAGTGCTTAATATAGGAGCAGAGCAACCAAGGGCTGAAAGTTGATGGGTGTGGTTGGCATTGAGGTGGCCAGATGGTGATGTGGAGTTAGGGTATGACTTGATTTTGCTTCGGGCCTGCAGGTTGAACTCACTCATAAGCAAAATATTGTTGGCGTGTAAGTTACCACAAATACAAGGATGAACGAAAAAGTCTCTCAAAATTAGAGCATCAAATTGAAGCTTGTCAGGAAGCTTTTTCATAAATATGGGTACATGAGAAAAGGTGCTATTTTGTCAGTTTATTCAACGCTTTCAATGCCGTTTAAATACGATGTTCCGACTTTCGTAGGGGAGATGCAGTTTGCCTGCTCTTTTTCGGACTGGCTTGTTTGGAAACCTCGCGTTCGACTACCGTCGTGCCCAAAACATGCTGCTTCTCGTATTTTGGGCGCTATATGCGTGCTTCTTTTTCAACGCTTTATCTCGTGGAAAGAGGATTTGGGACGACACCCACATAGCTTCTTCAGAGCCTTAATTGAGCGTTTACAACCCGATTTCATATTTTGTTCCCGGATTTTATTCACCGCAGGCCTCTGTGATGGAATATCAACCGATTTGGTTTTTAGATCAGTTGGAGGCTTGCAAGCAAGTTCTTGACAATGCGGACACCCAAGAGATATCCTCTTCGTCCGTAGTCTAGACCGCGTTGCCCACCACTGTTCGATTCGATAGACTTCGTTTTTGGCCTGATTTAGGGCAGGTTGTTTTACCCCAATAGTTTGCCGATTATCCAGACCTAATGGTAACCAACTGCACAACCGGGGCTTCAGAAGCATGACTTTCGCTCGTGACTGATTCCTGCACTCGATTCACTGGATCTCCAGAAACTCATAAACCTTCTTTAGCCAGATACTGAGGGTCGGGCTGATCAAACATTAGACAGAGAGGGAAAGATAGGTTGCATTTTATAGTTACTGCCAGGTGTGAAAAATATTGCCGCTCCTTGCGATCAGACGCAGGGCAGGGATCCGAATCCATTGTTTCTGGACTTATGGATTTTTGTTCTACCTGGAAGTTGCTCAGCAAGTGAGACAAAGCTTCTGGTTTAAAAACACGGACGAACTTGTACTTGCCTTTGTCTGGCATCGCCGTGCTAGCCTCTCCAACTTAAGCACTTTATTCGTACTGCCCAGCCTTTGGCAATTGCACGCAAACCCAACCACCATCATCAAGGTCCAGGTACGACGAAGGGTAGCTTACTTATAGTAATAATGCCACCGGAGAAGTCAAGTAAGTTATAGAGAACAAATTTGAGTTCACATATTGTTGTTGTGCCAGTGAGACAGACGCCGGACGAAGTAAAGATGTCGCAGTATTAAGTACAAATCAGGTAGACCTCGAACTGTCTACAGAAACTTGAAATCTCTCAGTCTCGGTCAGCCTCGCTCTATCAAAATCAAGTGAATTTAAAAAAAAAAAAGCATCTTAATCTTTAATTTGAAGCACCGAAACCGGCTGGGCTCGGGAATAGTTGTTGTTGTTTGGCCGAGCTCCTTCTCCTATTTGTGGTGTGCATGTCTTGATGAAGTTCCACAAATGGACGGACTTACAGTTTCAAGCCTACTCCAAACGTCGGAAAGGAAGAAAAGCAATACGCAGTCACTTCACAGGCGATATATATAATTGATCCCTTTATTTCTGTATGGAACATAGCGCCGCACTGACGATATCCTTTAGAAATGTTTTTCAAAAGCCCTCATAATTGTTTGGATCTACGCCAAAAACAGCAAATTTTCTTGGTCAGTCATCTAAAGGCGCAATGGACTCTTTTGCTTTGGGGATCCATAAGCTTCTCTTGCCTTTTTTGCCAGGTCTCTTTACTTTTGTTCTCTTGCTGTCTTGTACTCTGATTTTTACCATAAGATCTTCAGTGTGTGGTGAGGCATCAGCTCCATAGACGGATCTTATTTGGATAACTGGGTATAAGCTGGCGGTTAGTTAGAACTGCCGCAAAAATCATTAAGCTCTAGAGGTATTTGCGCATGTTGGAAGATACCATTCTATAAGAGGTTTGCCTTTCAACCTCATGGTCTTTTGGGCCTTTTACTCATCACAGTACCTCATCCAAACCGAGTTCGCTAATTAAACTCAGAATAGAACTGCATTGGACTGAGCGTATGTGCCCTTTCTCTGGCTGCAATTGGCTCCGACTTCTCAATCTTCTTCGCGCTAGAGCGCTGCATTCCAGAAGAAGTTGCTTTGAAGTTTCCTGAGATTGATAGCAGAAACGACAAGAGTCCGTAGACGAAACCGCGATCATGTGCAGAAGACTTCGCAGCCTCGAGCGGCCTTTGAGAATACCCACGAGCGTTCCCAGTTTATTCTTGAGGGGGTATGAGTTTTTAAACCTCTTTTGGTTGTAATCTCCCTGCAGAAATTTCTCCTTGCGTAGCCTCATAGTTTGATATCAGCAAACCTTCCTTAGTCCTAGCTTTACACTCCTGAACTTCTCCTTGATGGGTGTGTTATTCCATAGCAAGGAAGCGCTCGGCAAGGGATATGTTCGGGATCTTCTCTATACGATTCTCACTGAGGCATAACTTTTTTTCTCTCCTCTCTCTCTCCCTCCCTTCCTCTCTCTCTCTTTGTAGTTTCACAAAAATTGTTCACACATTTTGCTCTGCCTGGGTGTCCATACATTTCCACCGACAAAAATACGCGCAGGTGTGTAGGCGCTCGAAAGTTCGAGTACCTAGCAACAAAAGCCGGTAATTCATTTTCAACAACTTTTATTGGATTTCAGCAATACAAACAACAGCAACAGCAAATCCCATGACTTTGTTCTGACCAAAGTTAATATAAAGCACAACACCATTACGTGGAATACTACAACAATTGAATAATTACAACAAATAAACTACAAAAATAACGTTGCCACAACAACCATGCGAGCAATATTGACCACAATCGTTTTATGGTGATAACATTAAAAACATCAACAACAGCTGTTGACGTTGACTACGCTGCTGAACGATGGCCACATATGGCAACAACAACTACAACCACAATAGCAACAAAAGCAATAGCCCAGAACAATGATGTTCATCGGTAACTTGATGCTCACGCAATGGCCAGAAAGGCCGTAGCCATGAGAGTGGAGACAGGGAAGAACTACGAATATTCACCATAGTCAATGGCGGCAGCGAGACAAAAACAATACCAACAATATAACAATATTAATAAAAAGCGGATGATTTTCATTATGACGTTCATCACTTGTATGTAGTTAGTGTGCATACTTTTTCATATCACTGTAACAGCTGTACTGGCTGTTGTTGTTGTGATGGTTTTTCTGTATTCTTCACCGCGCTTATTTTTCTTGCTTTCCTTTCTTTTTTTTTGTTTTTTGTTTGTGCTGTTGGCAGACTATTCCACGTGTTTTTCTGCGAACTTACCTCCCGTTAATTTTATTGATAAATTTCGTTTTTTTTTTTGTTTTTTGTTGGTTTCTGGTTAACAAAGCGTTCAGTTCTGCCTTTCCATTTCTTTATACTTTGGTGGAAATTTTTTCGCATTCGAATTGGTTGGCAAGTGTAATTTGGGATAGCTTTACCATGGAGATTGATGAATTTCGCATTTTTACATTTTTTTCTTTTCTAAAAATAGTTAAACATTATGAATTAACCCCAATTCGTTAGCATCCCACATAAATACCTATGCGGTCTTCCAACAAGCGTCGGTCGTTGTTGAAATAGAACAAAAAAAACTATGAGGCATTCACGATTTTTTTTGAGTGATGCAACAATTAAGAACACTCGAATTCAAAAATTCAACACCACACAAATATTCGCCGCTGCGTTTCATAGTTACACGAGGCCGAGAACAGCGTCGAAGTAGTGCCTTATTGGTATAGAATTGCTACTACCCCGCGAGAAAAGTATAGCGCAGTAAAATCGCACGATTTTGGTAGCCAATGCCAGCCACCTCCGCGAAAAAACACTCAACCTTCAAATCGTTCGCAATGAAGTCTGGCAATTTGTACGTGCCGTTCAATTGTGTAACTTTTAAATGTTGCCAAAAATAAATTATACACGTTCTTTTTAGTTGGCACTGGTAACCTCTACTTCTGCGCCCGGCTCAATATTAATAGAAATCAACTTCTTTACAATCTCCGAAGGTGAACGCAAGTCGCTGATATGCTTGTAGATTCTTATCTGGAATCTAAGTTTTGCAACCTTAACCACATGAGGTTTGACGGGTTGTGATGGGTAGAGTTTTGGTTGGCATGCATACCGAACCCTTAGCGTGATCAGGTTCTGGATCTACCGGTAATTGGACGATCGGCACACACGCGACAGAGCTACGTTTACCATTTAACCCCCATTGTAAAAGCTGTGGCAAACTTTCGGAGAAGCAGACTGTTGGGCACTTTCTCTGTAAATGTCCGGGCTTGACAGCTAGATGATTGAGGTCACTGGGTATTCCTTTCTTAAACAGTCTGGGGCGGTGCGTGAAACTAAAACCCATAAAAACTCTGGCTGGCTGTAGATATCTGCCTGTTGGAGATCTCATAATGGTACCAAAACGGCGCCGAATTGCATCTGTGAATACATTAGCACCACAATGACAAGCCTTCTTGTGTATTGCTGTCTTAAAACAGCTCCTCATAAAAAAATAATCTACCATTCGGAGTCGGCTTAATACTGGAATAACATCACGACGCACCTCACAAACAGGAGGAGAAGCTCTGCCATACACATAAAAAGGGAGTAGGAGCCAATTATGCACATAAAAACCGGTGCACCCATTTATCTATGAGCGTCTTCGACTTCTTCAACAATTTTTCTGCACATTTACGTAACATTTTTATACCTTTAGCGTGTGTATATAGGAGTATTACTTCAAATCGGTTGTCAAACGCGGAACTCATTTCCTAAAACCAACGAATGCTTTCTAAATTTCTCCCAAAATTTCTCTACCGAATTGCAAGACAGGCATTGCGGAACGGATACGCCTATTTAGCAGCATTTCTATTTTTTTATAACAGAACTCTAAGTTTGAATTTTGTCGGTCACGTTCCATGAGAGAGGCAACAGAGCTCCGCAACTTGGTCTCCACTCTACCAAACATTTCTGAAGTGGCTGAATTCCTATTTAAGTATTAGCTGCTGCTGCTGGTCTCAATCAGCGTACCTTAGGGTATCTCAGGCATCATCCGGCGTACCTCATGGAAGTATCTTGGGACCTTTACGCTTTGTTCTTTTTGTTAATGATTTATTTTTATTATTCACTATGGTTTCAGGAACGAACAAAGGGCCACACCGAACTCCTTCCATTCAGATCTCTTCTGCGCGGGTCTCGTATCATCATTCTAGGTTAAATTCATGTTGCGCGTTTCCAAATCAAACAGTCGTCTTCAAGTGTTCGATGGCCATCCGCCTCTACGGTTGCCTTGGGGATTCCACTCAATAGCGGTTCTTGTTATTTGAGCTTTTGGGGTTTGCTGAACTGTTCTCCACAGACCAGCATTCGAGATTGTGGTTGGCCAGAAAATTTCCAGGATTTTGCGAAAGCATCGACTGGTGAAAACGGCATATTCATATGTACAAGGTGAGGTCCAAAATAAACAAGACTGGCGATATATGTAAAAATGTTTTTGAGGGCGCCATCTTTTTAATGAGTTAATGCGTTGGAAGTTACATCCTTAGCTGACTTCCAGTAAAAGCTTGGTGACATTCTCTTCAGTGAAAGCGAAGTTATTGCGTCTGAAGTGTCAGTACTTTGTATCATCGGTACAAAAATGAGTTTCGAAGAAAGAGGTAATATCAAATTTTGTTTTAAAATCGGTAAAAAGTTTACCGAAACATTTGATTTTATGAAAAAAGTTTATGAAGATGATTGTCTATGTTGTAGCAGAGTTCATGAGTGGTTTGCAGGCTTCAGATATGGTTGTGAGACCATAAATGACAATGAACATACGGGCCGCCCAAAATCAGTAATCACCAAAAACTCCATAGAAATTGTTTGTCAATTTACCAAACATGAACCGAAATCATCGTTGAAATTCATGAAATCGGAGTTGAATATCTCCAAAATATCGATTTATCGCATTTTGACTGATCATTCCGGCATACGAAAGGTCTGTGCACGTTTCATTCCGCAAAAGTTAACGGTGGACCAAAAATTTCTCAGTATTCAACATTCGAAAAACCTCACTCAAGAGGCGAGCAAAGACGAGCATTTCTTTTACAACATTAAAACTGGTGATGAAACGTAGTGTTTCCAACATTAAACTGGAACTAAGCGTCAAGGTGCCGAATGGAAGGCGCAAGACGAGCCACCACACAAAAAATTGCGTTTGGAGAAGTCAAAAAACAAGTCGATGCTTATTTGTTTTTACGATTCTAAGGGAATTGTCCACAAGGAGTTCGTGGCAACAGCCCAAACCGTCAATGCAATTTTCTATCTTGGCATTCAGAAGCGTTTTTTGCACTCGCCGAATTCGCCCTGAATACCGCGAAGGAGAAAGCTGCCGCTTATTGCATGATAATGCACCATCTCATCGATCCACTCTTGTGAGTGGTTTCTTGACTAGGAATCGCATTTTAACCATCAATCACTCACCATATACGCCTGATATGGCTTCCTGTGACTTCTGCCTATTCGGAAAATTGGATTTGGCCACGAAAGGAAAATGTTTTGCATCCGTAAAGGTCATCCAAAAGGCTTGTACGGACATCCTGAAGGACATTCCATTCGATGACCTGAAACACTCCTCCGAAAAGCTTTAAGATCGCGCAAAACAGTGCATCGGGGCCAAAGGGGACTATCAGTTTTGTTTATTTTGGACTTCACCTTGTATGTAGATATTTCTGACTGTCATTGCGTCTTTATTTAGCTCAGCTATAAGGCTTTCTTTAATCGCCAAAACTTCAGCTTGGAGTACGCTGCAGCATCAGGTAAGCGGAAAAATATACTGATGCCTATACATAGTATCCGAATAGACACCGCCTCCCACTTGATCGTTGAGTTTAGAACTGTCAGTATATATACTGGCTCCACTTTCATAAAATACTCACTTTCCCAGTCGTCACTAGGTGAAGATTTCATCGTATAAGGCCCGTCAAGGTGTAGATCCGCCGAGTCGTAAAAGTCAGTGGTAACCGGAATGCAAGGAAACAGCCTGAAAATACGCGAAAGCCCATTGTTATGCACTTAAGTTATAAGCTCTTGCTATCAGTAAGAGCCTTTGTAGTAAGAGCCTTTCCTCTTTTCACGTAAATAATTAAATAAATAAAGCAACAATTACTATAATTGTAATTTTTGTTATTGTATTTATATTATTGTATCTGCCACAATGCTAGTTATTGCTCATTTATCCATCATATAATGGTAATAGGCTTTGTTGTTATGCTGCTACTGCCCTTATGGCTCGACGCCACCGTTATTCACTTTATGTTGGCGCTGATTGAAATGTATCAGTCATTCAGTAAGCCATTTTCGCATCGTCATTACAAATTTTTTCTTGTTGTTGTTTTTTTTTTTTTTGTTTGTGTGAACCTTTTTGTTTCTGATGTTTACATTAACATGACAAAAGCCGTAAAACTGTTGGCAAACATCTGCGCTGTCACTGTGGCAAGTGATTTTTTCGCACTCATTATGAATATGTATTCGCAGAAACACACGCATACATACGCACATCATTATTCCCAAGCCGTATCTCTACACATATCTCTACACACCCATTCACACACTGGCGTGCACAATAATTTGCGGCACAATGGAGTGGCAAATCGCGCATGAAATGTTTATATGGCCACATTTAAGTCTTTATAAAAGAAAAAAAAATGTCAATCGACGCGTGATAAAGAAAAATACGAAAACTACTTGTAGAAAAAAATAACGTATAAAAAAGCAAGCACATATATTCACACTGCATCAAAAAAGTTTACATTCGGAAAATAAAATACAACGAAGAAATCGAGTTCTTCCTTTCTGAAACCATTGTAAAGGACATAAGAAGGCCGGGAAGAAAGGAAATAGGAAGGAAAAGGGTTGACTGATTTACGGTCATGTTAGCCTCTGCATACTACTGATGAAATTCGTCAGGTTTTTAATATACATGCCCGCTATATCAGCAGGCGTAGCAAAGAACTAAGAGGCAAGGTGCCTAAATCTTAGCCACGCGAGAGCAGGGCGGAAGAAGGTGCTGAGATGGTTCCCCTGACCCTTCATACTGCTGACGCATAAAAAAGTTGAGGTAATTCTAAGACCCACAGCATGCACACCTGGCGGATAGTGATCCGTGAGTACACCCACGAAGTTCGAGAGCTGAGATTTTGTCAACACACACGTGGGCAGAACGATTTCGCGACCTTTCAAGTTTGTGTACTTGCCCAGCGTTTGCTAAGTTGGCGGGTCGTAGGTGGTCAAGGGGATCCAAATCCTCTCCCTTAGCAGGGAAGTCACCTCACATGTCCCTTGCCTGACCCGCTCATCCGCCTCGCAGTTTCGCGCAATGCGGCTATGATCAATAACCCAGATGAGTCTTATGGCAAAGAATTTGCATGCGATCGAAAGTGAAGTCAAGCATTCCCTGGCTAGTTTCGAATGCACCGTCATTGAGTCCAGTGCCCTACTTGGCACTTAGCCTTCGGACTAAATATTTACTTTCATGAATTGCGGAAGTAAGTAGCCAATCAGCTGCCTCCTTGATTGCGGCTACCTCTGTTGGGAACACACTGCAGGGACCCGGTAACCTGAATTTGAATACTCTTCTGTCAACCTTTCCTTCCAACTTCAAACCATCTCTGAAGAAGTTAGCCAGGCCCTGTCTTCAAGTGTAGCCTCCCGTTCATTCCTCCCTTGATGGAATGTGAGTGGAAATGTTCCGCTTGGACTGAGCGAGGGTGTTCATTGATCCGACAACAGAGAGATGACCCCAAAGTTTCTTTGAATATTTGAGTGGTCTATATCCCGAACCTTTCAGTCTGATTGTGGTAGGTACAGCGGCAATTTTACCTACGATGTCTACAGGTACCACATTTAACATTGCGTTAAGTGCTAGACTAGGAGCAGTTCGAAGCGCCCCACTGATTCCAATGAGTATTCTTCTGAACTCTCTCCAGCTTCTTCACCGATGTAGTCCTCTCTAGTGAGTTTCACCCGACGATAACTCCATAAATAATGATATTATAGGACCAAAATACAACTCTAGGTGAGAGGCCCCAGCTTTTGCCAATAGCGCCCTTGCATCCATACAAGGCGATTGCTCCCTTCCTTATTCTCTACTCAATGTTGGGTTTCCACGTAAGCTTACTGTCAAGGTTCTTCAACTTATCAGAAAGCACCAACGGAAAGCCCCTGTTTAGTGAAGTTCAACTCTGAGAATTTTATATTTCTTCGAGAATAGAGGATTCTCCGATAGCCCGGAGTCCGATGCCCATCTAAGAACTACCTTCAGATATACCTTCATCAAATCGATCCTTCTATAAGGACGACATGACCCAGTCAACTTAGTCGCTGCAGGGTGACGCGTTTGAAAAATCTTGCGCAGTACATAGTTTCCACTCGAAAACACCATCAGCGGGCGCATCTGATTGTTTGACTGTCCAGGTTTCAGCGCCTTAGAGAAGTACCGGGAAGATGAGCAGACACAGATAGAGTGTTGTTTTCGTTCGTCGAAAGAGAGCTTTACTACTCATTTGGGGACTTATCCCAAAGAAGCACTTGTTGCTGCAACTCTCTTGCAAGACGCCAGCATCTACTTGGTTTTGCCCTCGCTTACCGTCAGAGCCAATCGTGTAGATTCCTTTTCAATAGTTGTCGGTGGTTCTGGTTTGCGGGCTAACAATTGCTCTTCCAGTTTCCTCAATGCTTTCTGCAACCTTGGGGGCTCCGATTTTTGGGACAGCTTTAACCATTCGTACGATTACTCGCTCGCCCTCCTTTTCAAATATCTAATATCTATTTCATTAATTATTAATTGTGAAAAAGTATTTTCGTCTGCCACTCATGACAAATTTTCTATTCTGAAGCAGGCACTGTATTTAAAATTTTGTGATGCAGTGTAGATATTTGTATGCAGAAAAAATTAATTTGGTAAACCAATTATGCGGTAGAGAGAATTCCAAATTGAATGAGTAAAAATGTTGGAATGGGAGTTTTAAAATAAATTTTCAAAGAAAATTGCATAAGTGCATGCACACATGTACAACAATAACAAAAACACTGATGCTTTGAAAGTTGGAATGAACTGAGTGCGCAGTGAAGAAACAAAGGTAAAATGCATAAAAACAAAACCACCCAGCGTTGAATTTATAAATGGTTTTGTAAATGAATTCATTACAATACACAACAACATGCACACATACACACACATACACACACATACACATATACATACATAGGTACATACTTTTACCGTAGCATGAAAATCTTAGCAAAAACATGCTGTATAAAACAGTTGCAGCAATGCACGAAAAAAGTCAACTTTCAAGCAAAAGAAATATTCCAAATAAAGTGTAGAGGTGAGAAAAAAAATTGAAATAAAAAATTATCAAAAAAGTGTTGAAAACAGAGACTGCGTGGCGACATAGTCGAAATTTATTTGAAAATACTACAAAAACAATAATAAAGGGTGATTTTTTAAGAGCTATAGGAAAGTTTTTCAAACAAACACATGTCAAATTGAGAAAAATGCATGAAATTTTTATTTAAATCGATAGTACAGTCCATATAATTTAATTTTTGAAGATTATTTCATGCAAATGTTGACCGCGACTGCGCATCAAATGGTCCATCTTAGTCCGCTTAGTCCAATTTTGGCATACTCTTTCCAATGTTTCGGCCGGTATCTCACATATAAATTCTTTAATGAAGCCGGCTTGTCTGAATACACATGAGCGTTAACATAGCCCCACACAAAATATTCTAAAGGCGTTATATCGCACGATCTGGGTGGCCAATTGACAGGTCCCGAACCTGAAATAAAACGTTCACCGGACTCGCCTCTCACCAAGTCCATTGTTACGCGTGCTGTGTGGCATATGGCATCGTCTTGCTGAAACTACATGTCGTGCAAGTCAAGCTCTGCATTTTGGGCAAAAAAAGATGGATATCATTTCACGGTAGCGCTCACCATTCACAGTTACGTTACGGTTCCCAGCATCTTTGAAGAAGTACCTGTACGGTCCAATGATACCTCCAGCCCATAAACCGCACCAAACTGTGACCTTTTCTGGATACATTGGTAGTTTTTGCAATTCTTCTGGCTGATCTTCACTCCAAAATCGACAATTCTGCTTATTTACGTACCCATTGATCCAAAAATGAGCCTCGTCGCTGAACACAATTTTTCGATAAAAAAGTGGATCTTCGGCCAACTTTCCAAGAGCCCATTCACCAAAGATTCTGCGTTGTGGTAGGTCTTTCGGCTTCAATTCTTGCACCAGCTGTATTTTGAAAGGCTTGACACCTAAATCATTTCGGAAAATTTTCCACGTTGTTGAGTAACAGAGGCCCAATTGCTGCCAACGGCGACGAATCGATAATTGATGGTCATCATTAACACTGGCCGATACAGCTGCGATATTTTCTTTTACGTAAGCGTGTTGGTGGTTTGATGTCCAATAATGTAAATTTGGTTCTAAATTTAGTCAGAATAGCTCGAATAGCCGCTTCAGTGGATCGATTAAACTGACCATAAAATGGAAGAAGCGCGCGATAAACTTTCTTAACAGAACACGCGTTTTTATAATAAAATTCAATGATTTGCAAGCGTTCTTCGTTTGTAAGACGATTCATGGTTAAATTATAGACCAAACTGAAGACGTTTGACAGTGAAACAAAACACGAAACGTGCGTCAGCTGTTTAAACCAACTGTTTAAAAAGATAACAGCTAAAAAATCACCCGTTATTTATAGGGTACATACAGACATACTTGCGCTAACCACTATTAATTTGCAGCCCTGAAAAGTAAAAACTACTTAATTGTTTGTGGTAAATTTTCTTTTTATTTTCGGCATAGTCTCTATTTAGGCTCATACACTTCGTCCAACCCTCCTCTACTCGTTGTTTGTTGATCCCTTCCGAGTAATAGTATTTGTGCAATTCGCAAAAAAAAGTCATTCCCTTGACTTTTGCGACCACAACTGCTGAGGTATGAGCTGGTGCGTTGTCGCGTTGGAAGAGGAAAATCACTCGATTTCGTCGATTCAAACGAATGTCAAACTCAATGAAACATACCGATCTAGCTGAAACTTTGTGTGTGTTCTTCCACGAGAGTCTACTAACCAAACGTAACCTCGATACGCGCCAGAGGTTCACCATTGCCTGCTAAGGGCGATCGCTATTAGAAAAAACCTTTTCTATCTTCACACTGTGTTCATTGGTTTCTAACGCAGACCCCACTTCCAGGATCTGGCACTGAAAGTGCAACCAACAAAAAAGCCACAAATTTAGTTTGGAAAATTACCTTTATTCAATTCAAAGTAAGAAATGTGTGAAAATAAAGCAAAATTAAGAATCAATTTACTTTTGCTCGATATGACCACCTTTTGCCTTGACTATGGCCTTGAGACGGTCCAGAAACGAATCGCAAGCTGCCCGAATGTGTCTTGGAGGTATTTTGGCTCACTCGCGGCCAATGGTTTTTTCCAACGCTCCGAGACTGGTGAATCTTTTAGTTCGGACCTCGCTCTCCAAAATGGCCGAAAGAGAATAATCTATCGAACTCGCGTCTGGTGAATTTGAGAACCATTGTGTGATCGTTATGAAGTTCGGAATGTTGTTGCACTCTTTTGATGACCACTTCCAGAACGTTTAGTGATGCTACCAGTATCATTGTAACGAGTTATGGTGCGATAAACCTTTATTTACTTTAAGGTGCTCGAGGTCTCGAACAATCGCTGGTTATGGTTTTCCAGCCAAATATAATGCAATCTCACTATTACGTTTGAAATCCATTACTGATTCTCTTTATTCGCGTTTACTCTCGGCAAAATGCTTCCCGCGCTTGTAAACAATACTCTGGGCTATCATATAGCCAATTAACAGACAGCTGATGCCCGTGTATCAGCTGCGCGAACGGTCTAAAATTGTTTACACCCCGAAGGCCGGACGCTGTACCAGCCCATTAGAAGACAGCGGTCGACCTTTCGCATAACTCATCCAAAACTGTGGCATCTCAGCTCTGCAAAAGTCAAATAACATTTTCACCCTTCCTTTTCAAGGCAGAAGAGGCGTACTATATTGATTTGTCGATGTTAAATGAGGTGGTCGTATGTTCTCCGTATGTTATTTTCTTCTTCTCTTGATTGGCGCGATAACCGCTTACGCGATTTTGGCCGAGCTTAACAAAGCGCGCCAATCAATTCATTCTCGCGCTAACCGGCGCCAGTTGGACACCAAGTGAAGCCCAGTCCTTCTCCACCTGAAACTTCCAACGCAGAAGAGGAATCTCTGCTGCGACTAGCTCGTACGACATTGAGTACTTTCAGAGCTAAATCGTTTGTTTCCATTCGGACGACATGACCCAGCCACGAAGCCGCTGGATTTTTATTCGCTAGGCAATGTCTATGTCGTCATAGAGCTCACACAGTTCCATCTTCTTCTATATTTTTCAGTTTGATTAATTTGATTTTTGCTTTTTCAAGAAGCATTTAGTTGCTCTATAGTTATATAATCCACCACAGCGATCCCCCACGATTTATTGAATAGTCCACGCTTTACTTGAACCCCTAATTGGTGCTAGTTCCCTTCTGCATAGCCTCGATAAACTAACAGAGAGCCAGACAGCGTACTTCTTCTTCTTGATTGGCGTGATAATCGCTTACACAATTTTAGCCGAGGAGCATGGTGTTGTGTGTAGAAGTCCATGCAAGTGGGGAAAGTCACTGATTAACATTCACTTGGGAGTGGCCAGAACGATACGTCTGCATACGATCCAAGCAGCTCATAACTTCCGAGCTTCGCCCAAGTATACTCTAGATTGCTCCCAAACATCCGTTTTAACACAGCATATCTGGTTGTGCGCTGAGTTTTGAACGCGCCACCTATAAATCCTTCCCCAATGGAAAACAAAACAAAGCCGTGGATGAGAGCTGCTTACTCAGACAGCGCACTGTCAGTCATCATTTTACCAGAGACTCGCACAAAGTTGAAGTGCTGGCGAAAGGATAAAACACTTGGTAGTCTTTAGTTTGAGAAGCTCGATGATGTTATGCCTACAGAGGGTAGAGGAGTATAAGTTAAGTCATACTTCGAAACGAATGGCGTTTAAGCGAGTTCTGGTTAAGCGCGTGTTCTGCGCTTTTTTTTATAAATTCATTCGTCTAATACATGTCTGCGCTTCTCAACTGGTTTATGAAATAGTAAACTTGAACGAAGTGTACATAAAACTCAAATAAATCAGTGAATCAAAAATGGATTAGATTCCCTCCTGCTCTGTTGTTGTTGTTGTTGTTGAGGTGGTTGAACATTTCTGAACTGAAATGCTCCTAATTAGTGACCAGCACCGTTTTACTACCACTATCTCGTGTGATGATGATGTTGTTATTTTTTTTTTTTGTTTCCAAGTCAGATCCATGTAGTGAGGTCCAAGTATAGCAGCAAATCCTTTATCTCGATCTCTGAGATCTCCTTAATTGGCTGTAGGAAAGGCTTACCGAAAGATCGGAGTCGTGCCCTGCAGTAATACGTGAAATGTTTGGCCGAGAACATCCTAACAGGTCATTCGTCCTTTGGATTTTGTATGACGGCCATGTGTTTTTTGTTGTAATACATGTAGGTATTTGCTTCCATCTTCTTTCGGCTAAAGCATGATAGTGTGAAGCAATGGATGCTTTTAGAGTGTTCAGTGGGATGGAGACTGCCACCGCTTCTGCTATGTCTAGTGTCGAGCCCTTTCTTGCTAGCTCATCCGCTATCTCATTGCCCCGTATGTTCCTATGACCGGGAACCCGTATCAGAGTAATTTCAAGCCAATAGCTGAGCAGTTTCAGCTCCTCTCTAAACTGTAGGACCAGTTTGAATGAAATGTAATTGGAGTCGAAGGCCTTAATAGCTGCTTGACTGTCTGAGAAGAGGGCTACTCTTCCACCAACTTCCTTGTAGAGTTCTAGGGATTTGCATGCTTCTCTGATCGCTAAAAGTTCTGCCTGGAACACGGTGGCATAATCAGGAAGCCGAATTGATTGAGATAGGTTGAGTGGCTCCGAATGGAAGCCTGCTCCCACACCACAGTTGATCTTATAACCATCGGTATAAATTTCGATATCGTGCCTTCCAATCACCTCTCCTTTGCTCCACTCGGCTCTCGGTGGAAAACGTACCGTAAAGCCTTTCTTGAAGTTGAGGTCGGGGACTGTGTGGTCTGATCCGTTTTTGAGCAGCGAGGGTCCCTGTAGGAGGATCTTACTGTGACAGTACGACCTTGTTGTCCAGCTATCTATGTCTCTGAGTCTCACGGCGCTGCAAATTGCGATTGTTTTAATGTGTAAATCTAATGGCAATAGATGAGTTAGTACATTGAGCGCTTCAGTAGGACTGGTGCTAAGCGCTCCTGTAGTTAAGATACACGCTGCTCTTTGTATCTTGTTCAGCTTAGTTTTGTTGTATTTCTTATCTGTTGCAGGCCACCAAAATAGTGCCGCATATGATGGCCTTACAATGGCTGTGTAGGACCAGTTGGATAATTTTGGTTGGAGACCCCATTTTTTTCCCAACATTCTCTTACACGTGTAAAGTGCTATATTCGCTTTCTTTACCCTGTACTCTACGTTGGACTTCCAGCTGAGTTTGGGGTCCAGGATAACCCCTAGGTATTTTGCCTGTTTGGTTAGCGTGAGGCTGACGCCGTTTAGTTTTTGGAGATTAAAGTTTGGCACCTTGGTTTTCTTGGTGAATAGCATCAGTTCAGTTTTTCTCGGGTTTACACTTAAACCACAGTCCGTGGCCCAATTGCTGAGTAATACCAGAGCTCCTTCCATAATCTCACTGCTTGCGGTTGGAAGCATTCCTGAAACCATAAGCCTAACCTATTGGTGAGGATGTTGTTGGCGACTAGTAACCACAGCAGAGAGGATAAGACTCCTCCCTGAGGGGTTCCCCTGTTGACAGAGCATTTTATCGTGCTGCTGCCTACCTCACCGATGATTATTCTAGTTTTGAGCATGTTCTCTATCCATTCGTTGAGACCTATGTCTATGCCTAACATGTTAAGAGCCTCAATTATAGATCTTGTGGTAACATTGTTGAAGGCCCCCTCTATGTCGAGAAAAGCGACTAGTGAGTATTGCTTGTATTCTATGCTCCTCTCAATCGCACTTACAACCTCATGAAGAGCTGTCTCTGTGGATTTTCCTTTGAGATAGGCATGTTGAGATGGTTAAATCGTTGTGTCTGTAATCTTTTCCCTGAGATATACATCCAACAATCGCTCGCGAGTTTTGAGGATGAAGGAGGATAGGCTGATGGGTCTGAAATCTTTCGCTGTATCATGACCGCGTCTACCAGCTTTGGGGATAAAGATCACCTTAACCCTCCTCCAGCTTTTTGGTATGTGCCCTAGCATAAGGCTTTTCCTGAAAAAGACCTCCAGCCAAGGAATCGTCGTTTCTCGAGTGTTCCAAAGCATGGCTGGGAATATTCCATCTGGATCGGCCGCCTTATATGGTTCAAAGTTTTTTATCGCCCATAATATTCTATCTTGGGATACGATGTGGTTGATTATAATGGGTGATAGTTTGGATGTTTGAACACTGTCAGTATTGTTCTCAATATATTCTGTGTTGCCTGGGAAGTGTGTATTTACAAGATGTTCTAGTGTGTCGGCCGAGTATTTCGTCAACTCTCCGTTATCTTTCTTCAAGAAGGAAGGGCAGGAGTGTTCCTTGGATAAAAGCTTGCCTAGTCTGGCCGTATCTTTGGTCGTTTCTATGGAACTACAAAAATCTCTCCAAGCCTCTGTCCGAGCCTCTTTGATTGCTTTCTTGTATTCCCTAAGGCAGTCTTTGTAGGGTTTGAAATATTTGTGTTTGTAGCATATATTGAAGATTTCTCTTGTCAGGAGGGATGCTCTACTTCTTATTCGCTATAATTTCTGTTTTTTTCCAGTGGAAGGGAAAAGGAAACGGACTTGGAGTCTAAGTGTTTTCCATTCCAAGTGTGAAAATGTTTTGAATTTTCAATATTTTCCCATTTTCACACGCCCGATTAACAATCTAGTCTAACTGCGGTCCTGATAACGAGGTTTCGTGTTGAAGTTGCACTACTCAGCAGCCATTTTGCGCCACTTGGAAACTAGCGAAGTGAGGAGTTTAAGACCACTTTCTGCTTGAGGCCTTTTGTAGGATAGACACATACATACATGCATACATGCACACATACAAATTATGCTTGTTTTTATTTATGTACTTTCATGGTTCTATGCAGCTCAACGTAAAAGTCTCTTATAACTTATTTGCATTTCAATTTGCATGCGCGCAAATGCCAAAATCGGTTGACAAGCGGCATTGTGTTCACTTGAATAGGAAAAAGAGCAACAGGCAGCAGGAGGAGGGTGGCTAGGGGCACGAGGGATGGAGAGTTGATATGAGGAAACTGCTAAAATTGCTGTGCGTGGGCGTGTTAAAGTCAGCGAACAGGTTACCGTTACGGATTTTATGGATTGTATAAAACGACATGGAAATTAAGCGAATATGCAGATTTACAGCTTTCAACTAAAACTGTGTAGACACTCGTATGTGATAAATAAATGCAAATAATAAATGTGTTTAAATGAAGCTGTCTTTCATCCCCTTCTCCCACCGGAACATTAAAATGCTGAAAGTTTCTCTGTTCTCCCCCGTTTCCCGTCACGCAACTGTTGATGTATTCAGGCGTGAGGTGAAGGTTAAATGCTGTCACACACACGCCAGCAGACGCACCAACTACTCAGCCACTCATACGCATGCAAATATATCATTCAAATGGCACCCATATACATACACATACACAAATCCATGTGCATATGTATGTGTGCCAACGCAATATGTTCCCGCAATCTGGGACGTTGCATAAAATTGCGGCCAAAAAAATTAATGTAGCACACAACAGCGGCAAGGGTCTCCAACAGTGGCAGCAGCAGCAGCAGCGAATCTCAATCAGTGTGAAGCCATTGCGGTCAACAACAACAAATAAGAGCAACAAAGTATGCCAGCAAAAATGAATTGCTCAGCCATATACTGGGCCCTACATACCTACACATGAAGATATTTTAAACATACTTTCGCTCGTATTTGCATCTCTGGTTACAAAGCAGCGCAGAAAAAAACTTCAGTTGATCCAGTTTTTCCCATTTTCATGGATAAATAGGCGAAATTATTGTGCGCATCAATCAGAAAGTGAATGGTTATTTTGCTTTCTTTTGTGCAGTGCAATAACGGTGTTGCACTGTGGGACTTTTCTAACAAAATTTTTTTTGCTAAAACATGTAAGTGAAGCTGTTTCTCACTTAGAATGAAAAGTAAAAATAAATTTACTGACTAATTCGAGACACAGTACATGGAAGTTAACTTACTTGGGTAGAGAATACCCATTGTAAAGGGTGGTTCAATTTCTAGGCCCGACGTTGAATCTGAACCACACCTAAACGTCAAGTGGTTTCTGCATTTCATTTGACATTTTTGAATTTCAGATTAACTCATTTTGAACCATGGAAAGATACACAATCGAGCAACACGTTAAAATTATTCAGGCTTATTAAGAAAACGGACGTTCAAATCAAAATGCATATCGCGCACTTCATCTTCAGTGATGAGGCACATTTTCACCTCAGTGGATTCGTCAATAAGCAGAATTGCCGCATTTGGACGAACGATAATCCAAAAGTGATTGCCGAGAAACCAATGCATCCCCAAAGGGTGACTGTTTGGTGCGGTTTATGGGCCGGCGGCATCATTGGGCCGTATTTTTTCCAAAATGAGGCCGGTCAGGCAGTTACTGTGAAAAGTGTTCGCTATCGTGAGATGATAACGAACTTTTTATGGCCCAAATTGGAAGATATGGATGTGGATGATATGTGGTTTCAACAGGACGGTGCCACTTGTCACACAGCTAACGAAACAATGGATCTTTTGCGAAAAAAATTTGATTGCCGAATAATCTCACGTCGCGGCGATGTCAATTGGCCGCCAAGATCATGTGATTTGACACCGTTGAACTTCTTTCTTTGGGGTTGTTTGAAAGAAAAGGTGTGCGTCGATAAGCCAGCAACAATTCAAGAGCTAACGGATAAGATAATTCGGCACATTAACGGCGTAGAACCTCAATTTTGCCTCAGCGTCATCGAAAATTTGGACCATCGGATGGAGGTGTGCCGCCGGGGCTGTGGCAACCATTTGGCCGATATTTTGTTCCATGTGTAGTTGAACCATACCAATATTATCATAGTAAAGAGAAATGACAATAAGTTTCTACAAAAATTGTATTTGATTCAAAATCAAGACCGGCCCTTGAAACTTAACCACCCTTTAGTTTTAGAAGACCCCGATAAGCTTCCCATTTTGTAATGAAAATTTGTGAAAACTTCTTTGTAGAAAAATTTCGTGTACAAAACTTTATAACCCACTGAGTTTTTATATAATAAAGCGCAAGTTTTGACGTGCTCAAAAATCGCTTTGATTACAGGCAATATTTTTTTCTGGCCTTCCTGGGTGTTTTCTTCCATGTAAAAAAACTCGAGCATTCGTTAAATCCCTGGGCTGTATTTATTTACTGTCTCTCTCATTTCTCTATCCGGAATTTCCTCCAACTCTTCCTTCATCGAGTCTTGACTGGGTGGTTATGTACGCGTGAAATCAGTACTTCTCAGTTGGCGACGCCATGTCGCTCTTTATTCATCCATTAGAAGTAGAGGTTCCTTTGATTGAGGCACGATTTCTTTCCGGCTCGCTGAAAATTAGAAGTCCTTTTCATCTGTTCGATTCTGTGATCGTTCTTAGATAGAATAGTAGTGCTCAGTTGTCCAAGGTTGTCGCTCTTGGGAGTGAGGTGCATAATTTATTGAGGCGTCAGAGCGGCGGCATCTTCATTTTTTCAGTACAACTTTCATAAACAAATCGGGACTTAAAGAAATTGCTTGCCTAATACAGAATTTGATTGAAGAACCTTTTCAATCACTGCAATCCCTGTGTATCAACTACTCTGGAAATGAGTTCACCCACGCGTCGTTTTTTGAATTGGCTCTGGATTTTGGTTGTCTCGCTAGGCACGTTTGTTCACCCCCACTACCTAAGTTTCCTGATGTCTAGGAAAATACTCTGTCGCGACGGTCTCAATGGATGGCTGAATTCCAGCCTCACATATAAATGGTAAACAAAATCACTTAGCTTTATCATATTCAGCAATCAGGTCACGGCAAGCGTACGAAGGCAGGCTGCAGAGCAGTCAAACTCAAGCGACTCGAATATGATCTCAATCCATTCTGATAACCAAACCTCGCCCTTACGTTGCAAGATCTTTTGCCATTCCTACTAGACACTAAACTACTGGCACTCACATTAGAGGACTGTACGATTAAAAATGGTTAGGAGATAGTTTAGCATCTTAAGTCTTTATGAGCCCAGTCTTAATGAGAAAGGAAAATTAATTAGGCAACTTTAGATTTGACCCGATATGCTTCCTGGTATTTGCATAAGTTTCTGTAGGTATGTAAACGTCGAACTTGTTGATGTAAGGCTCCACAGCTCTGCAACCGATATCACAGAAAGGAAGACAGGGATGGATGGGTATTCCACTCATAGGAATATGGGATGGGATGGGATGCGATCTTGCTCGTCTCTATCCTAATAACTAGGCTGCGGATAAAATGCATTAAATAAAAAAGAACCAGAGCACAAAAGGGATGTCCGAGTTGATCAAAATTTTCTTGTTGTCATGGGTAATAATTGCTTCTTAGCTAGGCCGTTTGCGGTAGTTGGAACAGATAAAAATCAAACGAGGAATTGCGCGGTATATAAGGCGAGTGGGAAGCGCCTCCGCTTTTAGTTAGCATTAGCGAGCTCAAGTGATCGTTCCTCCCAGGTTTCAAGCACCCAATAGAAAACATGATCAGTTGATTACACGAAGTCCCAAGTATGAATTCAAGCCATGCTAATTTTCTTGGAGTTTAATCTGTGGTGTTCCTACAATTTATTTGGCTGCGAGTTATCGCATATCGCTATTCGCAATACTTTTATGCCGGTTTTACGAATTTCGTAACAGTTTGCACTTAAAAAAAATCATCATGGAGTATCTCCCCACTCCAATTTAAAGGCCGCGTTCTTTCCCTGTCTTTGAATTGTTAGCAGGACTTTCGAACGTTGTCAGCATGGCAAAAGATAGTTGAGGCATGCGGCCTACATCTGCAGATACTTGTTGCGTCCGCCACGAAACGCCATTCAGTAACGTCACTAAATCTGCGTCTACTAATTTCGTCACCCATCCGGTACGCGGCCTATTTTTCATCGTTAAAAGAAGGTACATATAAAAGCCAAAAGCTGCAATCCTTTCATATTTCGAATAGGAAATTTCACTATCTAAAACACCAATTGGAACTATTTAGAATGCGTTTTGAACCGATTCCTTTTTAAAACCAACTAAAACATAATATAATAGTAAATTTGCAAAAGTTCTTTTTGAATTTAAAATAAAAGTCGAATCTTTTCGCAATACTTTTTATTTATTTATTTATTTCAATTTTTATTTTTTTATTTATGTATTTATTTTTTTCATTTATTTATTTATTTAATTTTTTTTTTTTTTTATTTTTTTTATTTATTTATTTACTTTTTTTATTTTTTTTTTTTTTTTAATTCTTATTTATTTATTTATTTTTTCATTTATTATTTTTATTTTTATTTTTTATTTTTATTTATTTATTATTTTTTCTTATACATATGTTTATTTTTTTCATTAATTTTTTTTTATTTATTCCTCCATTCTCCATTCCATTTTTCTACCCAAAATACTTGCTTTAAAGCTATCTGCGGTAGTTACCCAATTTTCATAAATTTTCAACTCATTTCACTCAAAACTTACACACTGTATCCACTACAAGTAAATTGACATTCCGTGCATTTCTCGTCTGTCGGTGTGGGTTTTATCACTGATGCAAAATAAAACACAATGTAAGGCACATTTATCTACTTATTGCCCTTTTGTTATCATTTATTGTCCGTGCTGTTGTCGCCACAACAGTGAAAACAATAAAAACAACAATAACGGGAAAACATCGCTCAAGCAAAACAACAAAAGACAGTCGTTTCCAGGAATTTTCCACTTCCGCAATTTATTTTATTTTATGCGTTTTTATTTCGCTTTACTAGCAGCTGTCAAAGGAGCAACACTGCCTTCAAATGCGCGTAATAAAAAGCCACTTGAAGCAATGAATTTAAATTGGCACAAAAAGCAAGTAGTAGCACTCCAAGTTCTATTCGCACTTTGGAATTATTGCTTCAAGGATTCTTAATATGAAGTCCAGAGTATTTGTGATTACCGATACGACACTGCACTTCAATGGCTAATAGAAGAGGAGGAGGAGGCAAACTATTCCAAGTGTAAACAATTTTGGGAAGTTATCCAACTTCTTAATTGATGATATAGAATAGGTCGCAAACTGATATGGCTGTCCCATATGAGAGTTGTTTGTCATTTTTTATATTTTCATGGAAGTCAAAATGAATAGCTCAGCCAGTTTTTAATCGATATTTGAAAATAAACATTCATTTTACTCACTTTCACATGTATTTTTTGGTATTGTCCTAGCATATAAACGGCACTAGTTTTAGTGCATTTGCCTCTATTTTGGTTTGTGCTAAACTTAAAAAAACAGCTGCTAAGATTTCGTCATATTCTATTCATTAGTTCGTGAGTTTTTCATCCAAGGCTTTGTACATCTTTCCAATTGGGCGGGATTGTTAAGTGGCGCATCCCAAACCCAGCGCACAACCAGCTATGCTGGGATGCTTTGCCTTTTCTCATTGGCTCACTTCCGAACGGGGGTTGGGAAGCTATCCAGAGAATACGTGGGCTTATCCCGGAAATTGTGAGCTGCTTGAACTATATGTAGAAGAATCGTCCTGGCCACTCCCAAGTGAATGGTGATAAGTAACTTTCCCCACTTGCGTGGACTTCTACATATGGAACCATTCTGCATATGTCAGCATGGAAATCCAACGTAGAATCTCTCTTGCCAACAAGTGCTACTTTATACTTACTAAACAGGAAATTGAGTAGTAAAGTCATCCCTCGACAAACAAAACTAATACTCTACAAGATTCTTATCATGCCCGTCCAACCGTATGGCAGAGAAGCGTGGACGATGACAACATCCGATGAAGCGACGCTAGGAGTGTTTGAGAGAAAGATTCTGCGTAAGATTTTTGGACCTTTACACGTTAGTAACGGCGAATATCGCAGACGATAAAACATTGAGCTGTATGAGCTTTACGTCGACATAGGCATAGCGCAGCGAACAAAGATCCAGCGGCTGCACTGGCTGAGTCATGTTATCCGAATCGATACAAGCGCTCCGACTCTGAAAATATTCGATGCGAAACCAGCTGGTGGTAGCAGAGGAAGAAGGAGACCTCCTCTGCGTTGGAAAGATGAGGTGCAGAAGGGCTTGGCTTCACTTGGTGTGTCCAACTGTCTCCAGTTAGCATGAGAAAAAAAGCGACAGGCGCGCTTTGTTAAACTCGGCAATAAACGCGTAAGCGGTTATCGCCCCAATTAAAAAGAAGAAGTTCTTGAGTTTTTGTGCTAAGAGTGGCGCTACTTTTATTATTTTTAAAACAATGGATCAAGAGTAAATTCGTATTTTAATAGAAACAACAATAAAACAATGGTTTCCTGACATTTCAACATAGAGACGCGGTCGTAAAGACACCGATGATGCGCAACGCAGTGGACGTCCAAATGAGATAGATGGGGCGGTAACACCAAAATACATCCAAAAGATCTACAAAATCATTTTGAATGATCGAAAAGTGAAATTTCCTGAGCTAGCTGGCATCATACATGAATTGAACTTCGAATTGCTTTCACACCCATCGTATTCACCAGATTTGGCTCCCAGACGCTACTGGCTGTTCCCAGACCTAAAAAAATGCTCGCCGGTAAGAAATTTCTCTCGATAGAAGAGTTGTCAAGGCTGTTTTGAGGCAAAAGATAAATCGCTCTACAAAAGTGGTATAGAGCGACATAATGGTAGAGCTGCGCTAGAATGATTGCGTTGTTCTTGATAGAAATTACGTTGATGAATAAAACTAATTTTTAACAAAAAAGAGGTTGTCTGTAAAGTCGGTTTACTGACGATAGTTTAACGTGATAACGTCATAAGAAAATACTGATTGAATGGTTGCATTTTCAAAAGAAAATTTTAATTTTATTTGTTTGATAGATATTTTGTATGGATATAGAGAATGAGTTAACATTAACATAACATAATATACTTTAACATAACATAACATAACATAACATAACATAACATAACATAACATAACATAACATAACATAACATAACATAACATAACATAACATAACATAACATAACACAACACAACATAACATAACATAACATAACATAACATAACATAACATAACATAACATAACATAACATAACATAACATAACATAACATAACATAACATAACATAACATAACATAACATAACATAACATAACATAACATAACATAACATAACATAACATAACATAACATAACATAACATAACATAACATAACATAACATAACATAACATAACATAACATAACATAACATAACATAACATAACATAACATAACATAACATAACATAACATAACATAACATAACATAACATAACATAACATAACATAACATAACATAACATAACATAACATAACATAACATAACATAACATAACATAACATAACATAACATAACATAACATAACATAACATAACATAACATAACATAACATAACATAACATAACATAACATAACATAACATAACATAACATAACATAACATAACATAACATAACATAACATAACAAATTACCCCGTATTAAAGCACTTATCAACAGCTTTCATTTGATACCCATATTGTACATACACAACCAAAGGTTACCCGGGTCCACGTTTTGACCTATATCTCGAGACCCCAGTCACGGAGCGGCATGAAAAATACTCTGTACTAAAGCATTCACCAACAGCTTTCATTTGATACCCATATTGTACATACACGTCCGAAGGTTACCCGGGTCCACGTTTTCACCTATATCTTGAGACCCTATCTACCAATAGGTATTCAAACTATACGGAAATCATCTTCAATACCTACTTAACAATGTGTGTAAGTTTGGTTTAATTCGGTTCAAAGACACGGCGGGTCCACGTTTTGGCATATATTTCGAGACCCTAGTCATCAATAGGTATGAAAACTACCCCGTATTAAAGCACTTATCAACAGCTTTCATTTGATACCCATATTGTACATACACAACCAAAGGTTACCCGGGTCCACGTTTTGACCTATATCTCGAGACCCCAGTCACGGAGCGGCATGAAAAATACTCTGTACTAAAGCATTCACCAACAGCTTCAATTTGATATCCATATTGTACAAACACATTCTAGGGTCCACGTTTTGGTCTCTATCTCGAGACCCTAGTCACGGAGCAGCATTAAAAATACTCTGGACTAAAGCATTCACCAACAGCTTCCATTTGATACCCATATTGTACATACACATCCGAAGGTTACCCGGGTCCACGTTTTGACCTATATCTCGAGCCCTATTTCCAAAATAAAATATAATCCATGTTACTCGTGAATGATGTAGCTTTCGAATGGTGAAAGAATTTTTAAAATCGGTCCAGTAGTTTTGAGCCTATTCATTACAAACAAACAAAGTTTTCCTCTTTATAATATTAGTATAGACAACATATCTTATAAGGTATATGGTAAATATTACCATACATTTTTTCCTTCATATATAATAAAAAAATTAATAATTATAACATTAAAACAACAGGTATTATTAACAAACTTGGTTTTATTTAAAATTCTTCAAGTGAATCAAATTAATAATAATCAATAAGAAGGCATATGCAAATACAAATACGTGAATTTATATATGTACATTTGCGCATATACATACATACATATATACGCTCACTTAAGTAGGAGAGAGCAAGATATCGAACGTTGCCGTTCGTTTGCTTTGTTTGCTTTGTCGTTCGTTCCGCCCTTTCGCTTGCAGTTCATTCAATGCAATGAGCAAGGTAACGGCAATGAGCAAGGTAACACTAATATGAGCAAGGTAACGGCAATGAGCAAGGTAACTACATATGAACAGTAATGAACAAGGTAACTACATATGAACAGTAATGAGCAAGGTAACGACACATTTTTTCGTGCGTGCAGCCTGTTAAATCGAATTATAAGACGTTATCACGTCAAAACATGTGTTTTCTTTGTTAGACCCGGGACATTTTAGCCCATGAGTTAGATGGAATATAATATTTGAATGGGCATCTTCCACAAAATGCCAATAACCGCTCATCGACTGTAACGTTTTCGTACGGCTTACGAACGATGTGATGTGAGCTGTACTTCTCCAATAGTTCTCTTCTAGGTGCTGGCTTACCGTCAGCTCTACGTACTTGGCGAATATTTTTGTCCTCAATTAGTTTTATGAATGTTTTTTGAGATATCATAAAGTGAAAAATTTGTATTCCTATTACGCCATTTCATAGATTTTCACAGATTCTTTATTTTTCCCTTTTTACAATTCACTCAAAAATAGATGAAAAATCCAGTATAACGCGAACCAAAATATCGTGAACGATTTGCCAATTAGCAACAAGAACTCGATAACTTTCTTTATTGGTTTTATCCGTAATAATTTTTAGGTATTTATAGAGTGAATGACAACTCAAATGCTGCTACATTGTTAGATGGGTGAAATTTCACCTAAAGGCTGTTTGTGTAACTTTTTAAATAGCAGTTGTCATTTTGATTTGAATAAATATAATATTTAAAGTTATTATAAAATTGAAGAGCCGACTTAAAGCAAATACAATGTAGCTCAGCAGTCTTTAGAAAGGTAATGCAAGTTATCATAAGTTAATTCCCACGGCTGCCTTTCTCACCTAGACATCGCGTCAGCGGGTTTTATGCGAACGAATATTAATGAAATAGGAATATTTCATAAACAAGTGCAGAACACATGAAATAGGAATATTTCGTAAACAAGTGCATAACACGGTTGCCAGCACACTTTGCGGTATCAGCGAAGTATCGACATTTGACACCGCTTAAAGTCACTACACCAACGACGCTACAGTTCTGCTAACGTCATGACTTGCCGGCGCTGCTCGACGTCGTAGGTTAAGTGGTAGCATAGTAAGATATTAATAGTTAGTCCCTAAGATAGGCTCAACACCGAAAGCTGACCAAAACGGCAGCTGGGAAATGAAATAAAAGTTTAATAAATTTAAAAACGAATAACTGGCGCCCAACGTGGGGCAGCGCGCGATATTGAAGTGATAAAAAATAATAAAGTGAAGTAACAACGCAAACCAAAGAGCGTTGTTAACTTAACCTAAAGCAACATACTAAAGGAATCAACGATAAAGTGAAGTAACAAAGCAAAACCAAAGAGCGTTGTCTGCGACATACTAAAGGAGTCAACAGTAAAAGAAGAAAGAAGGCGAATCAACGAACTGCAGTAACCTGAGGAAGCCAGCAGCTTACAGTTTATTGAAGTCATAAGCCATTTTTAAAATACTAAATTCTAAGGATGATGAGGTGAGTGAAGTGCTGAATATAAATTTCAAACTGAAAATTACTTGAAAATTTGAAAATTGAGAATAAATAAAAAAAAAAAAAAAAAAAAAACGTACACTTTCTTGCGAAAATTATACCACAATCTGGTGAATGTTAGATGAGCGAGGCATTAGAAGACCTCTTTAGGAATTTAAATTTAACAAGTAGAGAAGCCACAATGAACGCGGAACAAGTCAGTGAGGTAGTGAAAGCGGAGGTTAGGAGAGCACTAAGTGAACAAAAAATAGAGTTCGATAGAAAGCTACTTGCTTTACAAAATCAGGTAACAATAAACAAGCCGAAGGTAGAGAAGTATAATAGGGTAACAATTAACCCTTTGACAAACTGCGACATTACGCTAGACGCAATAAAATCCCTTCCGGAATTTTTTGGACATCAGGGCACTTATGTGTCTTGGCGCGAAGCTGCACATAACGCATATGAGTTGTTTAGAAGGTACGATGGTAGTGAACGCCACTACCAAGCCGTCACCATTATCAGGAACAAAGTACGGGGTGCTGCCGACGCAGTACTTTCCTCTTTTAACACAGTGCTCAACTTTAGTGCCATAATCTCCCGACTTGACTTCACCTACGCGGACAAACGTCCGATATATTTGATAGAACAGGAACTGTCCACATTAAGACAGGGCCCAATGTCATGTTTAGAGTTCTACGATGAAGTGGAAAAGAAGCTAACCTTATTAGCAAACAAGACGATAATGTCTTACGAAAGTGGTGTGGCAGACACTATTAATGAAAAATATAGGGCGGATGCGCTCAGGGTGTTTATTTCAGGGTTAAGGAAACCCTTATGTGATATCCTGTTTGCATCTAGGCCGTCAGACCTCCCGTCAGCCTTAGCTCTGGCACAGGAAGTAGATGCTAATAACGAACGATACGCTTTCGCGATGAATTTCGCAAATAGATTTCAAGAAAAACCAATCGGGAGTCAGAATCCTGTTAACCCTAGGTCACCTAACCTTGAACATGGTGTGGGCCACAAGAATCCGCATTATTCAGTAGGTAAACAACAGAATAAGCATGTCAGTCGCCCACAGAATTACGGAAATACCCAGAAACCATTTACCAATGGTAATTACTCAAGCCAAAGACGCGTGGAACCTATGGAAGTAGATCCTTCCATATCTCAATTTAAAAATACGGCTAATAATCCTAGTCAAGAACAATATGGTAGGCCACAGGGGAACATACAAAAACGCGCGGCGAACTCGGGACGATACACAGGACCTAAAATGCAGCGCGTAAACCATCTCACCGATGTGTGGGAGTCGCAGAACGAATCCACATACAACAACGAAGCGGAGCAGATGACAGAAAATATAGAAACCGATGAGGTTAATTTTTTAGGGCAAAATCCCTCCTTCCTTGGATTTCAAGGACACTAGGAGGGAAAGAGATCAAGTTCCTTGTCGACACTGGGGCGTCCAGGAGCTACATCAAGCCCCTCCCGGGACTGAAAGGAATAAAGCAGGTGGAAAACCCATTTGCGGTAAAGTCTATCCACGGCGTTACCCTCATTAGGCGAAAATGCAACCTTAAAATTTTTGGAGTAGTAGCAGAATTTTTCCTACTGCCCAACTTAACGTCATTTGATGGTGTTATTGGTTTAGACCTACTCAACAAGGTACACGCCTCTATCGACTTAAAAACGAACGTAATTACACATGATTTTGGAAAAGAGACTATTTTATTCGTATCTAGCGAAGATATTAGTCACCTACAACTGCAAGCGAGGAACGTCCCGCAAAATCTAAAAGAAACATTTTCTGAACTGATAAGTAGTATAAATGGAGTGTTCGCAGACCCTAACGAGGCACTACCATATAATACAAATGTAGTGGCGACAATTCGCACTACAAGCGAAGACCCGGTCTATTCGAGACTGTACCCTTACCCACTAGGTGTTTCGGACTTCGTAAATAAGGAAATTCAGGAACTTCTGGCAAATGGCATTATAAGACCATCCAGGTCACCTTATAATAACGCTATTTGGGTAGTAAAAAAGAAAGGCCTCGACGAAAACGGCCAAGAAAAAAAACGACTAGTTATAGATTTTCGGAAGCTTAATGAAAAAACAATTAGCGATAAATACCCGATCCCGGATATCTCAGGGATCCTATCGAATCTAGGGGGGAGTAAATTTTTTACCACCCTTGATCTTAAATCTGGTTTCCACCAGATAAACCTGTCAGAAAAAGACAGAGAGAAAACGGCTTTCTCCGTCAAAAATGGAAAATATGAATTTTGCAGGATGCCATTCGGTTTAAAGAATGCTCCTAGCATTTTCCAGAGGGCAATAGATGACGTTTTAAGGGAGCATATAGGGAGTAAATGTTTCGTCTACATGGATGACGTTATTGTATTTTCAAAGGACGGGGAGCAGCATTTAAAAGACATAGAAGCGATTTTAAGAAGCTTATTCGAGGCCAATATGAGAGTTTCAGCGGAAAAATCCCGATTCTTTAAAACAGAAGTCGAGTTTTTGGGATTCTTAGTAACACAAAATGGAATCAAAACATGCCCGGATAAAGTAGATGCTATCCGAAATTTTCAGGAGCCCACCACCCTGAGGGGGCTAAGATCATTTTTGGGCTTAGCAGGATACTACCGCTGCTTTATAAAAGATTTCGCCAAAATAGCGAAACCACTTTCAAGTATAATGAGGGGTGAATATGGCCGAGTTACTGCGTCTCAGTCGAAGAAAATCAAAATTGATTTGACCGAAGAACAGAAAAAAGCCTTCACTACCCTAAAGGAAGTACTGGCATCGGAGGAGGTGACGTTAACCTACCCCGATTTCAGGAAACCGTTCGAACTCACTACCGATGCCTCCTCGCATGCAATAGGTGCTGTCCTATCGCAAGAAGGAAAACCTATAACTATGATCTCCCGCACTTTAGCCAGTTGCGAGGAACATTTCGCCACAAACGAAAGGGAGTTGTTAGCCATTGTTTGGGCACTTAAAACTCTTAAGAATTATCTATATGGCGTGACGAATCTCACCGTTCACACAGATCACCAACCGCTCACTTTCGCGGTTTCAGATAGAAATCCAAACTCAAAAATAAAGAGATGGAAAGCATTCATAGATGAATGCAACGCAAAGCTTATCTACAAACCAGGCAAGGAGAATGTAGTCGCAGATGCATTGTCTCGGCAACACATAAATGCCTTGGATAATATGAGCACTGAAACGATTCACAGCGAGAAATCGTCGACTAACACAATTGAAAGAACGGAAAAGCCGGTTAACTGCTACCGCAACCAGATAGTGGTAGAAGAAGGAATCGAACCGAGGAAGAGAACGTTCATTATTTTCGGGAAAAAAACCCGAAAAACATTTAAAAATAAAGAAGATTTGATTAACCTCCTGCAGGAGGCGGTAAAAGCGGATGTAGTCAACGCAATATATTGCGACCTACACACACTGGCCTTATTTCAAGACGAATTGGTCGGACTTTTTCCAACAACCAAATTCAGGCATACTGAAAAATATGTTAACGATATATCCGACCCAAATGAACAAGAAGAAATAATCGCGGCTGAGCATAATCGAGCGCATCGAGCGGCCCAGGAGAATACGAAACAAATATTAGAAGACTATTTCTTTCCAAAAATGGAAAAAAAAGCTAAACAATTTGCGGCCAACTGTCGCACATGCTCTAGGGCGAAGTACAGTCGCCATCCACAAAAGCAACCCATTGCACAGACGCCCATCCCCACATATTGTGGAGAGATACTCCACATCGACATATTTTCAACGGGCTCTAAATATTTTCTGACCTGCATCGACAAATTTTCGAAGTTCGCTATAGTGCAGACTTTACGGTCTAGAACAATAGTTGATGTGAAACCGCAACTTCTTCAAATTCTTAATATGTTTTCGGGTACAAAAACCGTATACTGTGACAATGAAAAGTCACTAAATTCTCATAGCATTAAATCCACAATAAAAAATCACTTCAATATCGACATCGCGAACGCCCCACCCCTCCATAGTACATCGAACGGCCAGGTAGAGCGATTCCATAGCACCCTGATGGAAATATCGCGATGCCTTAAACTCGATACCAACATGGACGATATCGAGGAAATAATCCTTTTAGCCACAATAAAATACAATAGATCCATTCACACTGTGACTGCAATGAAACCTATCACTATTTTCCGTCCGGAGGAAAAGGAGGACAAACGAATAACATCCTGTATAAAGAACGCACAGGATAAGGAATTAAGAACCCATAATAAGAATAGGCAGGATAGGGAGTTTGAAATAGGTGAAAAAGTACTGGTTAAGAATAATAGAAGACTAGGCAATAAACTCACACCTCTCTATACCGAAGAGAAGATTGAAAAAGATCTCGGCACTACGGTGCTCATAAGAGGGAGGAGGGTCCATAAGGACAACCTTCGTGGAAGTTGAATATTATTAGTCGCTAATAAGAACTCACTTATTACAGAATTGTTTTGGTACTGGTTATGGTACTATCGGCATCGCTATCGGCAGGACGAATACTAGACTACACGAACGCAAAGTACATCCCAGTAGCTGATGGGGACCTTATAATCTGGGAAAACTTCGGACACATCAAACATATTACTAACTTGACCCTATACGAACTGTTACGAGATGAAACGTCTAACGCTACAGACCATTTTCCGCGAACGCACATGAGGAAGTTAATAGACGCAGATATAAACCAAATAGACAGACTTTTACAGCTGATAAATTCACACCATAGGCAGGCAAGAAGTTTGAACGCACTCGGAACAATACTGAAATACATTACAGGTACTCCAGACCACGACGACTTTGACAGATTGACCAACACAGCAGAGCAAATAATCGACTCACAGGACAGACAGTTTACTATCAACACAGAAGTGCAGAAGGAAATTAACAGCCTTACTACTACAGTAAATAAAATTTTAAAATCAGCAAAACAGAACGAAATAGATACAGGTTATCTCTACGACATACTTACGGCAAGAAACAGGGCATTAATAACAGAATTAGACAATATAATCACCTCCATAGCTTTTGCGAAAATCGGGACTCTTAATCCCATTCTTTTGGATAGCTCGGAAATAAATTCAGTTATGAAAACACAGCACTTCACAAGCTTCAACGTAGCCGATATAGTACCTTTAACTAGAATTAAGATTGTTCAGTATAATAATGCAATATACTTTTTAATAAAATATCCTATACCTAAGTTTAGATGTAAGAAAACAATAATTTTCCCGGTAGCACACGGCAATCAAATTCTACACCTGCAAGAACCTACCATAGCTACATGTCAGAACCACACGGTAGCCGTAAAGAACTGTAGCAACACAACTCCGGCATTCTGCTTAACATCATCAACCGAATCCTGCGCGTTGCAACTAATGACGCACAATACCGCCAACTGCGGTACCACCTTTAATAATCTCCCACCTATTACAACGATAGGCGACGGCTTGATTGTTATTAATGATCAAATTGCGATAGTAGAAGAAAACGACGAAATCCCAGTTACAGTCAACGGGACTTACTTGGTGAACTTCGAGAAACAGGTGAAAGTCAACGGAACTTTATTTTATAACGAAAATTCCACAGCACCTTTGAAACCAGAAGTGCCATTGTCCCCAAATATCAACCTGACGCAGCACATAGAAATTTTAAGTGCCCCCTACCTTCACCACGTAAATCAACAGAACCTTCGACATATTAAACATCGGAAAGAAAGCATTGAACGCAGTAGCATAACGAATTATGTTTGCATTGGAGCTTTTGTAATTGTGGGATTACTTGCATACGCATTTCGGCGCGCAGTTGTAAACAGGAAGAAAATCTCCATAGCCAAGTCCGTCAAGGCGACAATTGAAAACACCACCTCGAGGGCCGCGGACGCCCCTCACTTAGAAGGGGAGGAGTTATCATAAGTTAATTCCCACGGCTGCCTTTCTCACCTAGACATCGCGTCAGCGGGTTTTATGCGAACGAATATTAATGAAATAGGAATATTTCATAAACAAGTGCAGAACACATGAAATAGGAATATTTCGTAAACAAGTGCATAACACGGTTGCCAGCACACTTTGCGGTATCAGCGAAGTATCGACATTTGACACCGCTTAAAGTCACTACACCAACGACGCTACAGTTCTGCTAACGTCATGACTTGCCGGCGCTGCTCGACGTCGTAGGTTAAGTGGTAGCATAGTAAGATATTAATAGTTAGTCCCTAAGATAGGCTCAACACCGAAAGCTGACCAAAACGGCAGCTGGGAAATGAAATAAAAGTTTAATAAATTTAAAAACGAATAATTTGCATAAGCGAAGTGAGCGTTTTCGCTCGCCTGTAACAAAAATATTTGAAATAGAAACATGCAATTACAAATGTATTTTTATTGCTAGCGCAGTTCTAGTGGATCTGCACAAGTAATTAGTGTGCTGCGTCGTTCCTAATTCAGTATGCCCTTATATAACCATTTGCCGTGATAGGAGCCGCTATGCATTAGCCTTAATACATATTTGCATCTATGTATTTGCTCAGTGACATATCAAATCATCGTTGAGAGAACATAATCTTCACCTATCACAAAGAGCATCTCAGATCCCGCTGCCAAGTTATCATGATGCGTGAGAGTATTAAGCGAAGAGAATATTGTCAGAGAAGGGCATCGCCGTATGTAGCCACGGTGCTCAATTGATCTGTGAAGAGCGACGCTCAGTGTAGCGGTCTATTCTCACTACAGCAAGAAAGCAGCCAGTGCAGCTACCTTTGAGGGCAGCGCTCGCAGTAAAAGAGTGGTATGTCCATGCATGTATGGATGTGTATAGATGAGCATCGTGGGTATGTAGTTAGTCGCGGGTGTGCATATACTAGCGGATGCAGCTTGTGCGTTGCGCTTAGCTGAGAAAATTAAGTTTAGCAGTGGTTATTCAGAAAGACGGACAAAATGTGCTCCAACAGGCATACAGGAATAATTTATACTGTCTCAAACTCTGAAATGGCTGAAAAATCATCTGAAAATCGATTGAGTTGGTTAATAGATTTAAAATAAGATAATTAACCCTCAAATGGGAAACGGGCTCCTCGCGAAGGTCAGGTAATCCGCTTTTCTTACCATTATCGATCACTCCTGAAGTTGAACAGTTAACATTTTCGCAATAAAAAATACGCTATCATGCGCTCTGCAAGTTTTGCTACCTGTCAACGAAAGTACTCTCAACACCATTCAAGCATTTCGAAAATTAGTCTGAACAGGCAGTCCAGACAGGCAGAGTAAATGTTTAAAAACTTATTTACATTTTGTCTGCATGTAAAAAACAACCGAATGAGCTTAAAAATATGTATTTCAATACTATAGACAGACACTTCAATTTACTTATGTATATTATTTACAAAGTTTTCCGCTTAGTCATGCATATTTTTTACCTATCCTCGATTTATTTTTGCCGATTACTTATTTTCTGACTCAACTTTTATTTCTTACTATGAAAATTCTCTGCATATTTTTATTTATTTATTTTTTTTTTTTTTTTGGTTTTTATTTTTACTCTGTCTCGTTTTCGTCTGGATTTATTAATGATCAGTATCATTTGGCAATGATACAGCATCAGCACACGAATTAATATCACAAGTCAGACATCGGTAGCAGCTGCTAGTCGCACTCTCATCTCACTCTCTTTTCTACTGTGTCCCGCTACACGCATACAACATCAGCTTCAGCATACTCGTCAGCAGCCAATTCAATATGATCTGCTCATTTATAATATTTTTATGCACTCGGTTATTTTATTTAAATATTCCTGCTGCTGTTGTTATTATTTTTGCCACCAAAAACTCCAAAGCGGATTAAAATTTCAACATTTTACGCAATTCGAAATGGAAAATTCAAATAATGAATACAAGTTAGGATTTACATGCATTCATATAAATACAATATTCCGTGTATGTATGTGGATATGTGCGAATGTATGTATGTATGTATGAAATTTTCTAACACAGACAAATACAATGGCGGGCATAACTGAGTGCAGGGTGACTTTCTTAAATACAATATTTTCAATGGTTTTTCGAGTTACAACTATTTTTTTTTGTTTTTGTTTTTTCTTTCAATATTAATCGTATTTTAATTAAAATCATATGAATCAAACTTGCAAACTTTTTACAAAATTTCGAAAAATTAAAAAAAAAATGCATCTTATTTTTAGCTGTTTATCTGAATTTTCAGAAAATGATTGGGATGCTCAGTAACATGGCTCACCAATAAGTTAGGTTAGGATACATAGAGCACATAAGCATTCCTCTAAACGAGTTATACACTGCGATTGACCTTAACGTAATCACGGAAACCAATAGAAGGTGGTATCTGACTGCAGGGTCTCCAATGCGCGCTGGCCCGAACTGAATTTTCCTTTGAAAATTGTCAAAATGTCTGCGTGGATTCAACAGATCAACAGGACCAGCGTCCGCACAAGTCCCGGCACTCTAGCCAGTAGAACGAGTGTGCCTCACAATGATTTCTGCAGAAGTTGTGGAAATGAAAAAGAAATTGAGTCCGTACAATACCTCCTCTGTCAATGTCCTGCACTTCAAAGAAGCCAGGCCAAATATCTTTGAGATTTTTTTTTTGAAATCCTGAAAATTTGCAAAATGTCTCATTGGAGAGACTGGTTACCTTCTTAAAAAGATCTAAGTGGTTTAAGCAACTTAGTTGGAGATGGAAATCAAATGCAGGGGAAACAATGGGCCGCGGGATGTCTTGTGTTAAACAAGATAAATGTTTGCCCAAGCGAGGGCTCAGTTGGACAAAAAATCGATGATGCCATACAGAGAAAAACCAAAGAGGGGAAAACAAATACCGAACAAGGGGGAAGAAAGGGGTCATTATCCAAAAATTTTAGTAAAATAAGTGCAATTTTTAAGGGGGATTCCCGTTTCAAACGCCAAAAAATACGGTTTTTTGCGATTTTTTATTGGGGAAACTATCGGTTGAATATTTTGGAAAATTTACAGCCATATTTATTATGCATTATATAAAATAAACTTCAATTTTTGGTCGATCTTCAGGAAAATGGTGGCTTTGACAACGCTCGAGGTGAAATTTCTATGAAAATTCCTGATCGCTGGCCGCCACGATAACTCAGCTCCAGGTTGTCTGAAAGGAGAAATTCAAATGGCATTTTACTCCTTATGAATATAGTTTCAGTATGAGCTATTGAAAAAATGTTTTTTCGAAAATTAATACAACTGCGATGGTTGAAAGGCAAAGTTTGTTTTTTCGCAAATTTTTTCCACGGATTTATATTTAAAAAAAAAGTCATGCATGTATCTTATTTTCCGTAATTTATGATAGAGACAGATATTATTTCGAGATTCGTGTCAAATTTGACAGCAATCGACCGAATAGTTCTCGAGATATCATGGCGGCCATATAGAAAAATGCTGTTTTGAGAAAAACGCATTCAAATATAATATTTATGTGAAAAAAGGTATATATTTAAGACTCACAGGCTTTTCGTGTTAATCAGCTATTCCAGGACCATATAGTACTCCCTCTTCCTCTTCAAAAAATTGATTTTGTACCATTTGCTGACCCCGACGTAAAATTCGAGCTTCTTTCATTGCATTAAGGCTCGGCTATTGCTCGCGCGTTTTCTCAGTATTATGGAGCGCGCCGAGTTCATTGATCACGCATAACTTCGTCAATTTAACGAAGTTTGTCATGAAATTTTGCACAGAGTTCTTTGAAAGTATAATAAACAAGAATCGGTAAAAAATCGATTTTTTTAAGCCGGGGAATGGGAATCCCCCCTTAAACGATTCAAAAATCGCGTTGATTGCTATTTTTTCTGTCTATTGCTTCTTGCGTGTTATTCCATATAATAATGAGCTACTTGTTCAAGAAAATGCGCAAGACCGTTTGATTTTTTTTTAAATCAACGCCAGTTTCTACAAACATCACTTATTGAACAATATATAAAGAAGATAACAACAAAATTTTAACTCGAAAAAATTTGAAATATTTAAACCAAAAAAAGAGCACTAATCACTCGCTTATGCTCGCCACTGTACGTTGATGGTTTCATTTGATACTTTGTGCACTTCCCTCCACTTCCAAACGGGCATTTATGTCAGTCGCAATTAAATGCGAATAAATAAAATTGATACGTTTTAGCATTACATAATAGTGAGTAGGAAAAATTTTTGGAAAATATTGTAAGCAGCAATAACACAAGTAGGCGCATATGCCTGTATTTAAACTAAACTGTATTTCACCAATAAAAGTTACCTAAAATATTAACAACAGTAAAATATACAGACACATATACTTACACACATATACATATACACGAATTAGGCCTTAATACACTTAGAAGCATCAAAAGTACGTATGTGTGCTCATTAAGGTGGTTGCGTTCTATTCAATAGTCCAACATTCGGTTAGATAAGGCCGGATAAGTTTAAAAAAGCCTGCATGAGAACTATCGATATCGATAACTGTGATCTGACAGCTGAGAATGGCAAACTGTGTTGACATTTCTGTTCAGCAAGGTGTGGCAAGTCACCATGAAGCGATTAACGCCAGAACAACACTTCCAAATTGTGGAAATTTACTTAGAAAAAAAATATTTTCGCGAAGTTCATAGAGCACTAGCGGCATGAGCGGTTCTTATTCTTTTCGAAATGAGGATGGAGCTGCCGTTACGGTGGATGGCGAGCGCTATCGAGCCCTGCTGACTGAATGTAGCAACTTACCATACAGCGCGCTTAACAATCGATTTATTGCAGCATCAATTTAGTGACAACTTTCTTTCCAGAAGTGGTCCTGTTTATTTATTTATTTAATTATTATATATATATATATAATTGGCCGAGCTCCTCCTCCTATTTGTGGTGTGCGTCTTGATGTTGTTCCACAAATGGAGGGACCTACAATTTCAAGCCGATTCCGAACGGCAGATATTTTTTATGAGGAGCTTTTTCATGACAGAAATTCACTCGGAGCTTTGCCATTGCCTGGCGAGGGGCGACCGCTATTAGAAAAATGTTTTTCGAATGATTCGAACCAACGTTCTCTCTGTGAATTCCGAATGGTAATCACGCACCAACCCATTCGGCTGTGGCCGCCGATTGAGATTTATTGTTATTTATTAAGGCAATGAATACAACAGATTCTTATAGGCTAACCGGACATATTTGAAGATTAATAGATATTAAAAGAAAGGAAGCACAATCCAACTATTAATTTCTGCACCAGTGCGCCCCTGCGCCCCGAGTGCAACACCAAATGAGGGAATAGCATCTTAAACCCCTCTTACAACACAAACTAACTGCTGCCGTAAGACCACCGAGTACAAAGGACCACTACGTGCCAGCTAATCATGCACAAGTAGTATTGCATAACAAGGAAGAACCAGCACAGTGTCATGGAGCAAAGGAGTTCCGCAATTTGACAGCTCCATTCGGCTCTAAACGGTAGAGGCGGCTACTTTGAACAACTAGGTATTTCAGCTTATTTTCGTCTTTCAGGCCACTCCAACATATTTCATATTCTATTAAATAAATAAATAAATAAATAATTAAATAAATAATAAAAAAAATTAAATAATTAAACACTTCTGTTAAGTGTTTGGCCGAGCTCCTGCTCCTATTTGTGGCGTGCTTCTTGATGTTGCTCCACAATTGGAGGAACCTACAGTTTTAAGCCGACTCCGAACGGCCAACGAAAAGTTCGAAACGTTATTTTTTAGCCATTCTTGGTTCACTCGAGCTTTGTGAAACGATGCCGAGTTCTGTTGAAACGTCTTTGGTCTGTTACCGAAATCTTTGTCTGCCCACGGCTTCAAAGCAACCTACAGAAGACTTTGCGGTTAATATTTCGCATTTACCTTGACGCCAGGCTTGATGAAAACGATTTACCAATAATACCAAACAATTACCTGTGGCGGGTGCTGCCTCCTGATTGCCAATCGATGACTCAAATTCTCATATGAACGGTCGGTCAAATAAAACCTATCATGTTGGGGGCTTACGAATTGCTAAATTGTAAAAATTTTCTCGTTAGTAAACTCAATGTTCGGAAATTGACCGCTTTCGGCCAAGTGAAGCAACTCTTTCGCTCTCTCAAGTCTGACTTGTTGCTGCCTTCGTATGAAATCATGCGCCTTTTAAAACTTGTAAGTCTTGGTCTGGAGATCATTTTTCAGTATGTGGCGAATGCTACAGTCAGATATTTTCAGTTCTTGCGCCATTTGATTGGCACTACTTCGGGGATTTCGCTCAAGTCGCTTCTTCACTTTGTGAACCATTTCACATGACGTTGCAGTCTCTTGATGACCACCTCCAAGACATTTCGCGATGCTACCACTATCATTGTAACGATTAATGGTGCGATAAACAAAAACTTTTTTAACTTTAAGGTGCTCGAGCTCTCGAACAATCGCTGGTTGTGATTTTCCAGCCAAATATAATGCAATCGCACTATTACGTTTGAAATCCATTACCGATTTTCTTTTTTCGCGTTTACTCTCGGCAAAATACTTCCCGCGCTTGTAACAATACTGTGGGCTGTCATTTAGCCAACTAAGAGACAGCTCATGCCCGTGCATCCACTTATTTTTAACACTACTGTCATAATCTCTCAGTACTTATCAAAACCCATGGTATGGGTATATTTATATGGTATTCATTTTATCATGACAATTTAAGTAATGGTATATTTCGTGAGGGCATTACACTGTCAATTGGGGAAGAGGCAAGTTACCTAGTACTAGTATTAGATAGGAAGCTCGCGTGGAAACAAACGATTAGAGGTAGAGTAAAAAACAGCCACAGCACTCTATACATGCAAAAGAATTGTGGAAGCAAAATGGGGCCTATCATGACATTCGGAGTTTTAGTTTGGAGGCCAATACTTGAGTAAAGAACAACAGAAAAATACTTAGAAAGTATTCAAAGGGGCGCTGGTCTCTGCATAAGTGGGGCACTAAAGACTACGCCCACGGCAGCGATGAATGTCATGCTGCACTTATTACCGATTGAGGTCTACAGCAAACAGCTGGCGGCGAAATCGGCCATTAGGTTAAGAGAATCTTCTAACATAGCCACTAACAGAAAGGGTCACGCAAGAATACTAGACAAATATCCCTTCCTACATCAAACGCAAGACTTTTGTAACTCAGTAGAGCTGCATTTAAACACATCCTTTACCACAACTTTCCCAACGAGAGAAGATTGGGACATTGGGGTAATGGGTAATAGAAGCGGAATCAGCATCTATAATGATGGTTCCAAGCTAAATGATCAAGTAGGCGAAGGCCTTTATTCTGAAGGAATGAACGCCAACATCTCATTTCGGTTACCGGATCTCTGTAGTGTACTTCAAGCTGAAATTCTGGCTATCAGGGAAGGTATGGTAGCCCCAAATAAAAGTGTCCTCACCACAAGAGGCATAAACATATATTCAGATGGCCAATCGGCCCCAAAAGCTTTAAAATCGCCTAATATTAACTCGAAGACAGTAAAAGAAAGTATCGACGTTTAGACAGAACTATCACAGTACTTTGTAATAAACCTGCTCTGGGTGACGGGTCATGGAGACATAAAAAGCAACTGCGGAGCAGATGAACTAGCGAGATTGGGTACCACATTACCGATCCAACTAGACAAAGCGAACATACCTATACCTTTAGCAACTTGTAAGATGCTTATAGACAAACACACTATCAGAGCTGCCAACAGGTTATCGACTCAGTCCCTGAACTGTGCAACAAGTGGAACGACGGGGCCAGAATGTAACATGGTCCGCACAAACCGACTGTTGAAACTGAACAGGAAGGACGTGAGAAATCTTCCCGGGGCATTGTCTGATTGGCAGCCATGCCTGTAGACTGGGAGCACCCTATAACGACTATTGCAGAAGCCGTAATGACGCTGAAGAGGAAGAGACTATAGAACTCTTTCTAAGCGGGTCCATGGCTCTGGATAGAAGAAGGTTCAATATTTTAGGAAAAATTTCCCTGAATAACTTGGCAGAAGTAGCCAATATAAAAATAACAAATCTTGTTAGATATATTAAAGCCACAGGTTGGTTCAATGAGGACAATGTAGAGTGAGGAGAAGGGACAGCCCTGGTGGTATCTAGGTGAGTCAACCGACAACCACTGTACGTACCTACCTACATATATTTCTTGATATCTGAAGTAGCACATCTACAAATGCACTAGTATATATTGCTAAGGAATTAGCAACTTTAGATTAAGGGGATGTAAGAAATCAGCAAATGTAGGAATTGGAGAGCATACATTTTTCATCTTTGCTTTGCCAGCTTATTTCCGCTCATTCTCACATAAAAAACAAACAGGCAGAGGCACTTTTTAAATTCTTTTGTCTTGCTTTCAAAATCTCATAATTGAAATATTTGATTATTGCAGAGTGATAGGTTAGGTTAGGTTAGCCTGGTTGGCAACAAGCCACGCATAGACCTTTTGGTCCCTAGCGATACTAGATGGAGACCGACCTCTATAAATACCTACATGATGTCAGCGCTTTTGGCGAATTTAAGCAGAGCTGGGAGCTCCGCTTTTAAGACGTCCTCCTGACCCTCAACCAATGGGACTCCCAGGCATTTTAAACGCGTTTTTAATAATGCCGGAGAAACGCACAAAAGGAGTTCTAAAGCTTCCTCAACATCCTCTCTGTATTTCCTGCATTTGTCCGTGTTAGCAATCCCTATCTTGTACGCATGTGCACCCAATAGATTATGACCTGTTAGCATACCTATGATAGTTCTGCAGCTCTCTCGCGGGAGCGTAAGTACGAATTGAGTCAGTTTTTTGTCGTTAGCTCTACACATGACTTTTACTGTTTTGCATGTGGTCAGATTAGTCCACCTAGCTTCCACTCGCCTTTTCATCTAGTCGTCCATTTCATTGTATGTTGTATTTAGCGGTTTTGGTATGTCGTTCTCTTGTTCAGAACGCAGTCTAAAAGCACTTTTTGCTATCTCATCTACTACAAGGTGCGCCATATAGCGTTTGCTTTTTGAACCACCGATTTTTTTGAGAGTGGTAACACAAATGGCATGTCAAATGTGTTCATAGTTTACTTAAAGGTTTGATATTTACGAAATGGGGCGCTATACGCTTGAACAAAATTGGGAAATATTGAAAACCTACTACTGTGGGCAAAAAGTAGGGTAAATTTGGTTGTAAAATGAAAAATCTTTATTTATTCTTGTAAATCAATTTCATCCCCTTCAAAATAATCCCCTCTCGATGAAATACACTTATGCCAACGATTTTTCCAATCCCCGAAACATGCCAAATAGTCCATTTCCGGTATAGCCATCAGCACCTTCTTCGATTCAGCTTTTATCTCCTCAATCAACTCGAAAGGCGTTCCCCGGAGTAGTCTCTTGAGTTTTGGGAATAGCCAGAAGTCACACGGAGCCAAATCAGGCGAATACGGTGGTTGCGGAACGATATGCGTGGAATTTTTGGCGAAATGTTGTTTCCAAAAATTGAAGAGGATGACATGGACGACATTTGGTTTCAACAGGACGGGGCAACTTGTCACACTGCCAAAGTTACACTCGATCTTTTGGCTACCGTTTTTGAGAACCGAATAATCAACCGAAATTCCGATATCAATTGGCCGCCTCGGAGCTGTGATTTAAGCCCGTTGGACTATTTTTTGTGGGGAGCCGTAAGGAAAAATGCTATGCGAACCATCCAGAGATGATTGATGCTTTAAAACACGAAATCGAAGTTGCCATTCATGAAATTGGAGCCCAAACAATCGAAAATGTGCTTAAAAATTGGGTTGATCGAATGGCCTACTGTAAAGCCAGTCGTAATCATTTGAACAACATTATTTTTCATTCATAAATGACAATGTTCAATCTTCAAAATAAAAAAAAAAGCTTGAAAAAATATTGATTAGTTTTTTTTTTATAGCCGATTCAAAAAGCAAATTTTACAATTTATATTTCGTACCCCTTGCGAGTGTAGGAAAATATTTCAAAGTTGAGTAATAATAATAATAATATTCGAAAAGGTTGCGCCATTTTTGATTTTTTGCTAATTGAAAATTAGTTTTATGATTTTTTAATACGTTTTCTCTTATATGTAGATACTATCTTGGATTGGGTAAGATTCGATGGTTATACCCAAAGATAAGAAGGCTGACTTCAACAGATGTTTTAATTTAATCCATTTTGGTGGACAGGAGAGACAAGTAGAGAGTGACCAAAGTGCGGATTCGTGTATTTATAACGAATAGGTTACATTGCGGGATTTTTATTTATTTTACAGTCCTTAGATTAGCTCTGAAGTAACCCTGGATGGACCCAAATTTGTTTTCTTGGAAGCCGTTAAATTGGTTTAATTTATGTTTTTGTTAGAAAAATAGCTACTTGTTTGGTGATTCACCTTAAGCGAGGAAGTCCATGTAGAAGCCTTAAAATCGGTCATTTTTTAAAACATTTTTTAAAGGTGATAAAATAATTATATTATTTTGAAGCAACTTTATTTAACCCTTCGAGAGTACAAACAATTTTTTTTTCATATTTTTTGGTTTTTTCAAAATGGCGGCTCAGGATAATTTCTTGTTGGCTGCCTACGGCGCGAGGTTATAAAATGATCTATTTATGGTATTACTCTTAATCTATCGGTCTGCAACCAAAAAATGAAATTGCTTTTTTTTTTCAACATATTAACGGAAAGGATGAACATATAAAATAAAAAAAAAAACAAGTATAAAATTAATTATAAAATAAGCCTTTGAAAAAAAGTCAGAATTTAGGGCTATATTATTGACATTTTTAAGAGTAATTTATCAAAGCGAAATATCTGAAATTTTAGGTGTATACTTCCGATAGTAATGTACAGAAAGGCCTCACCAAACTTCAAACAAATCGGCCGATAACTTTTTGAGTTACAACACGAGCAGTTTTTAAAATTACCGGAGCGCGCGGACCGCTCTCTACATAGTTTATGGGCTGTAGAAGCTATAATATTTCCGCATGAAAATTTCACAGTATATTCCTAAGATACTCAACGTTCGAAATATCGAAAAAAATCGATTTTTTTTTTAATTTAAATGGACTTCCCCCCTTAATGCAGATGCAGTAGCTGCCGTTTTTTGAAGGCATACAAACTTTACGAGATGTTTAATCAGAAATGCACACTGACGTATGTATGACTGAACAAATCTGTATATATTTCCGATGATTTCTGAATTCATTTGGACTTACTCTTAATGTTCAATTTTATTTATGTACAATTTATGTAAAGCTTTTAAAATATAGAATTTTGTGGCATTTTTCTTTATTAGAATTTTGCTGCATTTTTCTTTATTAGACGAAAGCTTATAATAAAGAAAAATGCAGCAAAATTCTCTTTTTTAAAAGCTCACTATTTTGTCATGCATTTTTAATAATATTTCTGTTTAGCAATCAATGGAGAAAATCAACAAAAAGTTGTTCAGAAATTCTGAAAATTTCACTTGAATTTACCAACGATTTGCTAGCATCACGCAGGATTAAAATTAGCCACAGCCAATGGTCCATGCTTTTAGTGCTGCTGCCTCTTTATATTTACATAACTGGTATATTAATAAATAAATATTAATGAATAAATAAACAAAAAATCACCAAAACCATGACTTGTGAAAAAAAAATTAGTTTGATTTACATTTTTTTATTTTTAAAATCACAGCTTAACGTACTCTATTTGTCGTCAATTTATTGGTAAATGCGCAAATAGCCAATTTTGCCTTTAGTTGAGAAATTTTATCAAGATAATATTAAGATTTTAATTGACTCTAGAACTGTTTAAGTGCTCATTATTTCCTTTACGAAGCACATCTCAGCACCTCTCAGCCGGTTCATGAAATAATTTAATTAGACTTTTAAAAATTCAATTTGGGTGCAGGACTGGTTTAAAAGGCGAGAAGAATAATCGCATATACATTTTTGCTTTTTTTCAAACTTTCTACAATTCAAAAGAGATTTCGAAGTGTGCACATGAGCAGACAAATGGCAACATCAAGCAAAACATTTATTGCGAAACTTAGACTTAGGCATAGATTTGTTCCAAAGCTAGCTATCATGTGGAAAAAAAGAGGTTGTCTGTAAAGTCGGTTTACTGACGATAGTTTAACGTGATAACGTCATAAGAAAATACTGATTAAATGGTTGCATTTTTCAAAAGAAAATTTTAATTTTATTTGTTTGATAGATATTTTGTATGGATATAGAGAATGAGTTGACATTAACATAACATAACATAACATAACATAACATAACATAACATAACATAACATAACATAACATAACATAACATAACATAACATAACATTACATAACATAACATAACATAACATAACATAACATAACATAACATAACATAACATAACATAACATAACATAACATAACATAACATAACATAACATAACATAACATAACATAACATAACATAACATAACATAACATAACATAACATAACATAACATAACATAACATAACATAACATAACATAACATAACATAACATAACATAACATAACATAACATAACATAACATAACATAACATAACATAACATAACATAACATAACATAACATAACATAACATAGCATAACATAACATAACATAACATAACATAACATAACATAACATAACATAACATAACATAACATAACATAACATAACATAACATAACATAACATAACATAACATAACATAACATAACATAACATAACATAACATAACATAAAGCATTCACCAACAGCTTTCATTTGATACCCATATTGTACATACACGTCCGAAGGTTACCCGGGTCCATGTTTTGACCTATGTATATCTCGAGACCCTATCTACCAATAGGTATGTGTGTAGGTTTGGTTTAATTCGGTTCAAAGACACGGCGGGTCCACGTTTTGGTCTCTATCTCGAGACCCTAGTCACGGAACGGATGGAAATACTCTGAACTAAAGCATTCACCAACAGCTTCCATTTGATACCCATATTGTACATACACATCCGAAGGTTACCCGGGTCCACGTTTTGACCTATATCTCGAGACCATATCTACCAATAGGTACCCAAACTATACGGAAACCACCTTCAATACCTCCTTAACAATGTGTGGAAGTTTGGTTTAATTCGGTGCAAAGACACTCCGGGTCCACGTTTTGGCATATATTTCCAGACCCTAGTCATCAATAGGTATGAAAATTACCCCGTATTAAAGCACTTATCAACAGCTTTCATTTGATACCCATATTGTACATACACATCCGAAGGTTACCCGGGTCCACGTTTTGACCTATATCTCGAGCCCTATTTCCAAAATAAAATATAATCCATGTTACTCGTGGATGATGTAGCTTTCGAATGGTGAAAGAATTTTTAAAATCGGTCCAGTAGTTTTGAGCCTATTCATTACAAACAAACAAAGTTTTCCTCTTTATAATATTAGTATAGACAACATATCTATACTAATATTATAAAGTACCTATATATATGGTAAATATTAAAATAAATTTTTTCCTTCATATATAATAAAAAAATAATAATAATAACATTAAAACAACAGGTATTATTAACAAACTTGGTTTTATTTTAAATTCTTCAAGTAAATCAAATTAATAATAATCAATAAGAAGGCATATGCCAATACAAATACGTGAATTTATATATGTACATATGCGCATATATGTACATACATATGTATATACGCTCACTTAAGTAGGGGAGAGCAAGATGTCGAACGTTGCCGTTCGTTTGCTTTGTTTGCTTTGCCGTTCCTTCCGCGCTTTCGCTTGCAGTTCATTCAATGCAATGAGCAAGGTAACTACATATGAGCAAGGTAACACTAATATGAGCAAGGTAACACTAATGAGCAAGGTAACACTAAAGAGCAAGGTAACACTAATGAGCAAGGTAACTACATATGAGCAAGGTAACGACACATTTTTTCGTGCGTGCAGCCTGTTAAATCGAATTATAAGACGTTATCACGTCAATAATAGCGATGAGTATAAGGACAGAAATGTGAAATTAAAATCGCTGCAAATTTTATTAGAAAATATAAAGAAGTAGGCAAAAACGCTAATATAGAAAGTGCGGCAAGAAATGTCTGTGCGACAACTCATCTCGCCTAAACTAGTCCTGCACCCAAATTTAACAACTTCTTTTCTCTTCCTCTCCTCCCTTCTTTTCACGCACAATTAAATACCATACATGACAATGATTTTTTCCGCATTTCATATTTACTCAGCGAGGAACAAAGTGAAACTAAAATCGCTAACAAATTCACACGTGTGTGGGGAAATGAGCGTCAACAGATTGTTTCGATTTGTTTCCCATCTGCGGCCTGCTGTATTTGTGTGTTACATTTCTTCGCTTTTTTCCAAGTTTGTTTTTCTTCTTCTCCTTCGAGCAGTCAAATCTCTCTCTCGCAACTGCAGTGTTGCCTACTTTTGGATATAAAAAGATACAAAAATTACCATTTAAAGAAAAGAAAATACCAAAATTTTTGTCGAATTGCTTAAAGAAGTTTGTATGCGTGACAGATTGTCTTTGATTTAGGGCGTTTTTTTGAATAAATGTGTTAGGGTTAGGACCTCTTTTAGGCTGTATTGAAACTTCAAAGCTTTAAAAATCCATCTTTGTTATTAAAACCTAGAGAGAGAAATTCTTTAAAAAAAAGTCGTAAAACACTTTTTTTGCTAAATTTGAGGTTTCCTAACAGATAAGGTGCTCCTTTTTCAAAAAGGGTTGTTATAGTTTCTTCAGCAGTATCTGTTTTTTGTGTTTTTTTTTCTTTTTTTTCCGTAAATTTAAAGGTTTTTTAAAATTTAAACAGGTTTTAAATGTTAAGCAGAGTTGACGAGAAGCTCCAATATTCTTGCATAACTTCAAAAGGAGCATAAATTGAGATTTGCACTTTCAAAACATCCATCCACAAATCTTCAACAGCACTACAATCTTTTCAGAGTGATCCTTTTAGCCTTTTTTATTTTAATTATAACATTTTTTCTAGCTTCCAATTTTGGTAGCTTCAAATTCAAAAAAAAAAAAAACAAAGCTCAAATCCCAAAAATTTTCTCAGTTTGGGTATAAAAAAGTACTAAATTTATTGTGAAGCGCAAAGGGCTTGTAACACCTCACAACTAGGCTAGTGTGACAGCACGCACTCATTGAAGCGCGCAATCTTGTTTCTATCTTTCTTGTATGTAAGCTAATAACTATGCACAGAATGCCTTGATTTGCACACGGTTTTTTGTATTTTGAAGCTAGTCCCACCTGGCAGGTTCTTTTCAATATAACTTGCATAAACTTACCAAAGGGGCGCGTCTATAAAACAAAATATGCTAAAAATCGTATAATCAATTTTCAAACTGCAACAAATCAAAAATGGCATAACTGATTTGAGTGCTGTTTATTTGTTATAAAACTGTGAAATGTATATCCTCGACCTGCATTAATCAAATTCATCAACTATTTCTTATTACTAGTAAAATTCGGAAACAAAAGTAACAGTTTTTAAAAAACTTGACTTTTGTGTGGACTGTCGCTGTGTGCGAAACTCCATTAAGTAGAAATAAGCGGGGATAAGCAGGCAAAGTAAAGATGTCCAATGTATGCTCTCTAATTCCTATATCTGCTGATGTCTTTATCTTCTGATTCCTTATAGCTCTGCTTACTATCTACTCTTGCGTGCCTACATATAATTGCCATGGTTACACAGCTCCGCTTTCCGGATGTTTGCTAGTTATACAAAGATCTTTTGAAAAGTCTGTGCAAAGTCAGAGAGATGGTACTACTAAGAGAACACACCAAGTAAGTCAGTGGGTTCGGACCCGGAGCTCATTGGGAGCATGAAACATCAGGTTATAGCAAAAAAATTTCCTCTAATGGCGTTCGCCCCACAGGCTGACATTAACAAGCTTCCAAGTATATTTTTAAATTTTTTCCACATCGATACAAAGAAATTCTTCTTATTTACGTATTAATTCCGAAAGCTGGCCGACTGATTCCTTTGGGCTACCACTTCTTTCCTTATTCTTCACTGAGGTAAGCACCTTGAAGCGTGTTATTGTTCTTCATGCACTCTCATAGGAAGATCCAGCAAGTATTGCCAAAGAAAGACCTTCCTTGACTTTAATTCAGAGGTATCTGATTTTAAATTGAAATAAAACAACCGAAATATAAATTGATTGCGCAATCCTTACTATTTTTGTTTCGACCCATTCATGAAATTTATTTTTTATTATTATTATTATTATTATTATTAAATTTGTATAATAACAAGTTATACAAATATAAGAAGGCAGCAGCACTAGCAGCGTGGGCCATCGGCTGTCAGATAACAAAAAATGTAAATGTACTTTAAATAAGATCTAACGTTAAGTAATTATCATATTTTAGTGCTTATAGCTAAATAAAATAAAAAAGGTACATGTTAGATCCGTCTTAACAAGTCGTTGGCTTTTAGAAATTTGTAGACAGTCAGTATATTACTTGCAGATGGGTCTTTAAGAAAATCCAGCGCAGGAGAGGATCCAAAGAATTGTTGTCTGGAGGTGTGTAGATTTCGACAAGATTGTAGAATATGATCTAAGGTTGCGGTTTCGTCACAAAAGGGGCAATCGGCTGGCAGCGTACGTTGGAGGAGGTGTGCATGTGTGAGAATAGTGTGGCCCAGGCGTAGGCGCTAGTACGGTTTGAGAACTTTTAATGGCAGATCGGAAGGAAGTGCTATCTTTGATCTAGATGGCTTTAAGAAAGCGTAGTGGTGTTGGTAGTTTTTCCAGTTATCTAACAGATAAATGCGCCGTTGTTTTGTAATCTCTAGGAGGATGTCACTTTTAGAGTAGTATTTATGAAGCATTGACGGTAGATTAGAAACGCTTCTAGCTGCGGCATCAGCGTTTTCATTGCCGGTAATCCCCGAATGTCCTGGAACCCACATTAGCTTAATTTTGTTTGGATAGCTTATGAGAATATTTCTAATTGTATTTATATGAGTTTGATCGTGTGTTGGACAACCGATGGCATTGATGCATGATTGTCTGTCTGTGCATATAATTATTTTGCCTTTAATTTGTTTGGCATAAATGGAGGCTTCTAACAATGCCGCTGTTTCTGCTGTAAAAGCAGAGCATATTGGGTGCAAAAAACCATGTTTGATCGTGTCCCCGTTTTCCTTTGTGACGGCAAAAGATGTTGAGGTTTGAGTTTTTGATCCATCTGTAAATATAAAATTCCATCCCTGTTTGGAGTACTTTTCTTTTTCGGATGTAAACAGTGCTTTGTAAATTTCCTTCGCTGTATGTTCTTTTGGTCGCTGCAGCGTGTTAATAGCAAATGGAATATTGCGTATCGTCCATGGAGGTTGCGTTTCAGCTGTGCGGTAGCGAAGGGTACCCGGCAGTTCACGTCTTCTTTGCAAGCTCAAACATTTGGCTACAACCGACGTAATTTTAGGACGCCTCTTTCTTAAAGATGCGTTTCTGAAATCTTTAATAAGATTGACATTGTAGGTGAAAAATAGTTTTGGTAAAAGTTTATGAGTACTGTCTTCGATCCGATCTGGAATCTTTGGCAAACCTGTTTCCGCAAACAAGTTTCGAAGTGGTGTAGTTGGGAACGCTCTAATGCTAGTGCGTATCGCAGAGTGATAAGGCGATGATATTTGGCTAATTGAACGTTTATCTGCGTTTCCGTATATAGGAAGGCCATAATCGATTTTTGATAGGATGAGTGCTCTGCATGCATGAACAAGTGAAGACGGATGTACAAAAGATTTCTTAGAAGATAGGTATTTAATTATATTTAACCGTGTCATAATACAATCATTTATGTATTTACAATGTTTTTTAAACTTATACTTAGAGTCTATAATTACACCTAGAATTTTTATTTCTTTTACTGGCATTATGGAATGGCCAAAAAATTGTGTTGGCAACCCAGAGCAACTAGATTTTTTGCAAATGTGCAAAGTTTTCGATTTTTCGAAAGAAATTGATGTGCCTGAGGTTGAGGACCATGTCATTATGTCTCGGAGAATGTTTTCGAAAATACGCGAGACTGAAAGAAGATTAGCATTTTTCGTGAAAAAGAAAACATCGTCGGCGTAGAGCTGACATTCTATACTGGGATAGTTCGCTGACAGCTTGGCAATTTCATCGAACGCTATTATAAAAAGAAGCGCGGAGAGGGGAGACCCTTGTGGCGTTCCATTCTCTAGATTTACAATAATTGAGGCAAAACCATTTATTCTCACTCTGCATTTTCTGTTAGTGAGAAAGCTTTTAACAAAGTTTATAACTTTGGAACCAACCTTCAACTTAGTTAATTGTTTCAAAATGATATGCACTCCAATTCGGTCGAAAGCCTTCTCCAAATCGATTGCTAGAAGTGAAACATGGTTTCTTGACGAGAGTGCGTTTGTGACGACATAGTCAAGGTGCAAAAGAGCATCAATTGTGCCACTGCCTTTTTTATATGCTACCTGGTTAGAACTAATAACTTTGTTGTTCTTAATATACCACATCAGCCTATTTGCAACCAGTTTTTCCATTAGTTTACCCAGGCATGATAACAGAGAGATGGGCCTATAGCTTTCAACAGAAGTAGGAGGTTTATTGGGTTTCAAAATTGGTACGATATAGGAAGTTTTCCACGCTTGAGGGTAAAAGCCGTAATTTAGGATTTGGTTATACAAATTAGTTAGTCTGTATTTCATGTAACTGGGTAAATTTTGAATCATAGGATAAGAAATTCGATCAAGCCCAGGAGTTTTACCTTTCACGGTGGAGAGCGCGAACTCCAATTCATTAATAGTGATTTTTGATTCGATTGTCCTGGCAGCAGGTGATAAATTGTTTATAATGTTTGCTTGGTCGTTTAGACAGTTGTATTTTGCCGAGCAAAAGTTGCTTGAAAAGCTGGCGTCGTTTGAGTTAGAAGCGTAGAAGGAGGCAAAATAATTGGCTATTTCGAGTGGAGAACTGATAACGCCATTTGTGGAGTTAATGTGGGCGAAACTAGTTTGCTTACCTGAACCAGTGAGCATTTTAATATCATGCCATATTTTTCGGGGCTTAGTGTTAGGATTTATGCTAGCCGTTAACTCTTCGAACTTCTTACGCTTGGCATTTTTGGCGGCGCGCTTAAAAAGAGCATTTGCCTTTTTGTAGCTTACCAAGTTTGAAATAGTGCGAAAGCGTTTGTATTCGTGCCATTTATTCTGTTTGTTTTCACGAAGTTGGGATAATTGAGAGTTCCACCAAGGAATCCTTTTCTTACTGCTTTTTGGTGAAGTTTGTGGTATAGCGTGATGTGCTGCTGTTCGAATAATTTTTGAAATATTGGCTGCCTCTTGGTTGACGTTGCTAGAAGCACGTAAAGTTTCACACAAATTAATACATTTAGTGCTAAATTTCGCCCAATCGGCTGATTCTAGAATGAACTTAGCGTTTGACTTAAATGTGGATTGGGTTTGGGCATTTAGTTGGATGGTGATCGGATAATGATCGCTACCGTGAAGAGAGTTAGAGACTTGCCATGAGCATAGTGGTGCAATCGAAGCAGAACACAAAGTTAGATCGACAGTAGTGAAGGAATTCCGGGTGGAGAAGTGTGTTGCAGATCCGTCATTTAGACATATAAGGTTTGAGGACATTAAAACATCTTCGATACATTCGCCTCTTGAGTTGGTATACGCGGAACCCCAAATTGTACTCCAAGCATTGAAATCCCTGCCCATAATTAAATCAGAAGGAAGTTGTTTTATGATTCCTAAGATATCACTCGAAACAATGCGTTGTGTAGGGTGGATATATAGGCCGACAATACCAATTTTTTTAGGCAAGTCAACTGCTAGCGCTATGGAAGATATATTTGATACGATTGATATTTGTTTGTGTGGAATATTGCGCCTAATTAGTATCGCCGTGCCTTGTTTATTTGTATTAATACTGGGCAAATTGTGAAAGTAACCAATATATTTCCTTGGTGTATGTGGTGCGTAATTGTGAGGAAGGTGAGTTTCGCTTAAGAGAATAATTGCAGGTGAGTGAGAATTGATGAGGATTTCAAGGTGAATATAATTGTTGAAATAGCCATTGATATTCCATTGTATAATTGAGAACATAAGGATAGAAAGAAAGGAAAGTGATCTAAGTAGAGAGAAAGATTGAGCTAGACTTGACTACGTATCAAAGTACTGCGAGGCAGAGCTGAGCGAGTCGTCTGAGAAGGTTAATCTGAGCTGACGCGTGGTGAAATATCATTTGCCTTAGTGAGAACTGAGACAGTAGACATTTCGTCATCACAATCTGAGGTGAGCTGTGTCTGAGCAACGGAATCATAGTTGTTAGTATAAATTGGTTTAGTACTCGTATTAAGAATGTTGAAAACTGTTGAATTTATATTGTTCGAATTTGGAAATGAATACAAAGGGGGATTATCGTTCTTTGTACTTGTTTTTGCGATAGAGTCAGCTAAGAAGCTGGATTTTAGAGGAGGGTGTGTTAAGGGAATGAAAGAGGTAGTAGAAGCTATAGAAGTAGAAGAATGGGATGATATTGAATTTTGTGTTGCTATCGATTCTTTAGGTGTCTGTATAATTGAATTTTTGGTTGAGGGAGCTGTGTTTGCGGTTATTTGAGAAAATCTGGGATAAGAGGAATTAGTGGAGGCGGTGGCAAGAGAAGACTGGGTTGTTGTCGAATTATTGGTAGTTGTCAATTCTTTGCTTTGCATGATTGTGCTTTTTGCAGAAGAAGAAGTGCTTGCGATGATTTGAGAAAATGTTGAGGCGGAGGGTTTAGAGGTGGTGGAGGCATTATATTTTTTTGCTGCTTCGCGCATACTGCATTTATTTATTGTTTTAATTTTTAGTATTTCTTTAGCTTGTACGAACTTTGGGCAGTTGCTTGCAAATGATGGGTGGTCGCCAGCGCAGTTTGCGCACATTGTTCTAGAACATTCACACCCTACATGTGGTGGTAGGCTGCATATGACGCAGGTGTAAGGATTTTTGCAGTATTTTAAAGTATGACCAAGTAATTGGCATGACTTACATCGCATTGGGTTTGGATAATATGGACGAACAGAAACTTTCCTCCAGGCGACGTCGATTTTTTCTGGCAGAGAGTAGCTGTCGAATGATAGAAGTATTGCGCCAGTTGGAATTAGAGTGTCTTGTGACTTCTTTTGGAATTTGTATGCAGCGATCACGCCATGCATTTTTAAGCCATCAACGATTTCTGAATCGGTTAGGTTGTTTAAGAAAGGGGCAAATATGGTGCCTTTCACACAGTTTAAATTTGTTTGATAAGTTACATTAATTAAACATATACCGGGAAGAAGTTTTGAAGACATGAATTTCTCAGCGATTTTTTTATTCTTAGTAAGCACTAAGAGGCTTCCATCACGCAACTCAGAAATTGAAATTATGTCCTTGCTGATAGCTAATATAGCTTTGTGCACTGCAAAGCAGGAATAATTGGATATTGGTTTTTTTTTCTTCACTTGATTTTATCACAATAAATTTAGGATCGTCTGTTTTCGCAAAAACAATTGGAGGTAGTTCGGGGTATGATTCTCGCGTTTTGTTGGGTTTTTTACGCTTGCTATGAACACCAGGGGAAAGTAGGGCGAACCTATTTTCCCTAGGTGGGGATGCCCCAAGGGGCATTGTTTCACACCTATATAATAACACTAAACCCTCGGATATCACTCGAGTAAGCAACTGTACGGGCAATTTAAGTTAATTTATTAATGTGTTTACGTAGGTAAACGAATATGAATGCAAAGAGAGTACAACTACTACACAGCGGAAGAGATAGTGACCGTACGCAACGAATGTTAGTCGGTGACTATTTATTTTTTTAAAGATAATCCCTTTCACATATTTACCGCAACAGCGCCGTAATTCGGTCATCCGTAAACATCGATGTTGAATGACTCGCTGAAGGACTTCGGTTCGTATCTCGTGAATAGCTTTAATAATGTTGGCTTTCAATACCTCAATCGAAGCTGGTTGATCCACAAAGCAGTTCGACTTTACTTACCACACCATCTTGAACATAGGGAGCCGACTGATCCGAGACGAAAGATGAATTGCTCAACGAAACGATGACGAAGTAAATCCATTGCTTCATGAGCTGTATAGCAAGTAGCGCTGTCTTACTGGAATCAAATGTTGTGGAGATTACGGGCATCAAAAAGTCGTTTATCATGGCGCGATAGCGTTCGTCATTCACTGTTACATTGGCGCCAGCCTCGTCTTTGAAGAAATATGGGCCGATGACTCCTCCAGCCCATAGGCCGCAACAAACGGTTGTTTCCAATGGATGTAATGGCTTTGGGTTGGTTTTCAGCCCAAATGAGGGCAATTTTGCTTATTGAAGTAGCCATTAAGCCAAAAATGGGTCTCACCCTTGAACATCACACGTTGGCCTGAGGGCGCGATGAACACTTTTCACAGAGCGTCGATTTTCGTAATACAATTTTACTATTTGTCAACGCTGTTGAGGCACACAAGTCTTTCCATGAGGATATGTCAATGAATAATGAAAAAAAGTATGTATTTAATTTGACAGTAGTCACGCGTGATCTGTCAAAAAACCCCATATAGGAAAAGTACATCCAATCTTTAGCTGTTGTTTCACAAATGGAGAAACCTACAGTTTTAAGCCATTTCCGAGTGGCAGATGGGATTTCATGAGGAGATTTTTCATGGCAGAAATACACTTGGAGGTTTGCCATTGCCTGCCGAGGAGCAATCGATATTAGAAAAAACGTTTTCTTCATTTTGGTTTTTTCACCGAGATTCGAACCTACGTTCACAATGAACTCCAAATGGTAGTAACACACCAACTCATTCAGCGGCCACTTTTACTTCATTTTAAAGGTTTTTACTTGTATATTGAAAAAAAAGTCTACTCGAAGTCTGCTAAGTTATTGTTAAGGATTTTTGTAGCAGATCAAAAATTTTCAAGACTTTCTGCCTGGCTTCTAAATAAGCTACTATAGCACTCTGCTGGTGTAACTGTCCCATTTTGTTTTAAACTCATCACACCCCAATGAAAAATTAGGCCTTTGGAACAGCAAAGCGCAATTTATGCTTCACATGAATTTAATAATTTCCGATCTAACAAAAATAAGCTATTGAAATTGCTTCTTTAAGCTTCGTCAATGCGTAGTGAATAAATTAAATATTCATGCCCATTAAAAAGCTCAACACATCAGCAAGAAAGTAAACACATTTAAATAATAATCCAAAACCGGCAGAACAACTTCAACTGAAAACTAGAAAAGTCCATCAAACGGATACTACAGAAGAATTTATTGATGCCAGCTAAACATTTTCAAACGCCACATTTTTACGTACATTTAAGCGCCACTTAAGAATTTAATACCAGCAAGCCGGCAAGACAGCACACGCAGCGCACACAGCACGCTTCAAGGCGCTTTCGCATTACCCTTTCAAAAGAGAAGCTCTATGTATGTGTGTGTGTGTGTGTGTGTGTAGGCTAGAGTTCTAAGTATTTAATGAAGCAAAAATGTCTACCGACAACATAAATTTCCTTTTTCGCGCGCATCCTTTGCGAACAGCCAGCACTAAGCAGGATAGCTTTGATAAGTTATTGTTGTTACCGCTTGACACCTACACACATACACACATAGGCACATGCATATAAGCTGCATACGTGCGAAACGTATGATGGCCGCGCGCTCGGCGGTTTAGAGGTACTTCAAAATTTATAAACTCTTCGAGTGTAAATTTATTCCTTCCGCAAAATGAATTTTGGCCATTTGGCGGTGGCATGGCTCCCTTGTCAGATGGCGGCGGTGGTGATGTTGGTAAAGCAGTGGCAACACCTCACCCCACCAAACATTATGACACATAGCATAGCACATCTTTGCTGCAAAAGTTGTTTCTTTGTTTGCTTGTTTTTTTTTTTCTTCTTCTTTTTGTTATCTCGCCATTCGTAGCCGCCGTGTCAACGAATTCAACCGCAAGGCCATCTGACCTTGTGGCTTTAAATATTTTCGCCGAGCATAGCAAAGGCTGAATAGAGTGCGAGAAATATCAGCGACCGCATCGCCTGCCCCCCATCTTTCACACATTTCCATTTGCGCGCACCCAACTTATCTGCATGGAAATTGTGGGCACCCACGTAGGTGCATACTCGCAACCCTTTGCTTTG